>JAFREQ010000140.1:0-240000 GCA_025331565.1 Holacanthus passer
GCTCCAGAGAGGGCCAGGTAATTTAAGCCAGGCACACACACATTAACACAGGACCTGCTACAGCACTGCAGCAACCAGTAACTGATGGAGCTCCGAGCCCCAACAGCAGACAGTCCCACAGAGCTGCAGATCTTTCTTATGGATTAATATGTGAGTGGACTGTACCATGTCATCAACAGGGGTGGACCTTTGGGTTCGGTTTAAGAGGTAAGTAGTTTGTAATAGGTTCTTAAAAAATGCACTCAAAACATATGTTTGGTTTCGAAAGAGAGGTGTTCAGAAACTAAAGCAAGGCACAAGGCATTGCTCTCTGGTCTATTGTGGTGAATGTAAACCCCCAAACAGACACATAGCAACATTAGCATTTACTTGACGTTGCATTTCTGTCCACCTCTATGTTTTACAAGTTCAGTATGCACTCTTTGCTTAGCTCTGTTTTGGTCTCCAAACCAACTCCTGTGCCAACTGTCTGGCTCTTAAGCTAGATGTTTCAGTTTCTTTAGAGCTAGATGCTAACTGTCTATCATTTGGAGCTTGGAAAGCGTAGCGTAGTCAAGTCAGTTATATTTTTATAGACCAATATCACAAATCACAAATTTGCTTCAAGGGGCTTTACAATCTGTTCAGCTTCAGACCCTCAATTCTGATTAGGACAAACGCACCAACAAACCCTATAACGGGAAAGTGGAAGAAACCTCAGGAAGAGCAACAGAGGAGGGATCAGTCTTCCAGGATGGACAGACATGCAATAGATGTGTGTGCAGAAAAGAACAACATAGCAAAATTACAATATGGACAATCAGGATGATAAATTCTAAACATATATGAAGAATATGGATCCACTGTGGAAAACTGGAAGAGGACCATGGGTTTATCAGAGCTTTTTTTTGGAAGCTGCTGTTAATGACTTTATATTAAGGCATGATGAGAGAATTTATACTCAACCATACAGTCATGGATTGGTTGCTGAAGGGCCTACTGGTACCAAGGGGGCAGAGGACTCACTGAAAGAAGCACAAAAGAAGACATAAAGAGACGCAAACTCGCTACGAAGATATGCCAAAACAGCCACATTTGATGATTTGAATTTACACAATATTTATTAAAATGCTTTAAAATAATGAATCTGTATCTGTGCTTAGTTTGTAGCAATGATTGGCTAAATAAAATATCCAAACACTTGTTGTCATTTGGGGTAGTACTCAAAGTCTGTCAGCATATAACACCAGCGTACTCATTCATGTTCACATTCTGTTGATCCACTCTGGTTTATGGATTGCATGGAGACCATACCGTTGTGGAGTGACTCACATTTGTTTATTAAAGAGGGCAGCTCACTAGAAGAAAGTCCATTAGGAAGAGAGCTTTGGCAGAAACATGATAGGCCTCATCCTGCTACAATGTCTGGCTGTCATCCATCAGTCAGCATCCTCTGGGGACAACCTCCACCTCCCCTGATGATACCACACACACAAACGCACACACTCGGTTCATTGCCAACACATTTATCACTGTTCGTGTGCCTAGCAACTCCGAACAAACAGTGAACAAACATTACAACTGGCTCAGTGGCGAGCCATTAGAGAGGTTCACAAATTTGGTCCAAGCAAACCGAGGAAGGGTTTAATTGAGTGTCCTTTTATCTTTACAAACTAAATTCATGTATAAATGACAGACATCACAATTTGTTCCTCGGTCTTACTCTATTCATGCCAATCCTTTCAAGACCATGTTTTATAATGGGCCATGAAATCATTTTGTTTAAACAAAACATGAAACATATAATTGTCAGATTTTTAGGATAAAAAAAATACTGTCAAGATTGTTTTCATTTAATACACAATATTGTACACAATTAGAGGGAATAAATAAAAATAATGTGCTGTATAAATTCTTTTTATCCAGGTTTGGTTGAAACGTTTGGTTGTGGTCCTTCAGAGCACAAAGTCTGAAGGCCAGAACGAAACACATAAGGCAAAAGAGACATTGCTGCTGATGATGCTGCTGGTGGTGGTATTGATTGTCACTGATGATAGTGATGGTCTCATATAGTGCATTTTCCAAGATGTAATTATATGTTTTAATAGGCCAAACAGATGATGGTCATGACTGCGATGCAGCTGTGTCAGGTTACAGCCCTGTGGAAGAGATGCTACCTCATCACCATGTTTCCTCTACTGTAATACAACATGACCAGTAAGTATGGTACATATTGGATTTCCATCATGTGCAAATGACCATCACTGAAATTTTTTACAGCCTATCTACAGTTATTGCAGGTGAAAACAAGAGAGTGATACTGTCTGTTACACTCCAGTCTATCAACATCAGGCATTAAGAACCAATGTACTTTGTATGTCTGCAGGTATTTTGCTGATGTTGATGCTGTCAGTCATCAAAGCCCACCGTGTGTCCCCTGTCCCATCATGCCCTGCCTCCTGCGTGGTTTGTTCTGAAGTTGCTGTCATCTGTAACAGGCTGACTCACATTATTGGTAACACACACACTCACAAACACACACAGAGTTACAGTAAGAGACAGCTTTTGTGTTTGATGCCAGTTTAAATGACAGTAATTGTATTAAATTTAATTTTCCCTCACATGCATTGCGGTAATATGGCAATTTCTGTAGTATATTACCCTTGAGACCTCATGTGCTTACAGGACTGTACTGTGTGTGTTAACTATGTGTGTGACCAGATGCCCCAGACACAACCCAGGCTCTGCTGCTAACAGAGGGCTCCATCTCCATGGTCCAGCCTGCCTCACTGTCTGATCTCAGCAACATTACAGTCATAGGTCAGTCTGGGTGTGTGTGTGTGTGTGTGTGTGTGTGTGTGTGCGTGCGCATTTGTGCATGATTGTTGCATGTTATTCTCTTTAAGAAGAGAGAATAGTAACAAGGCAGTTGCTGGGGGGTAAATTCATACATACATACAGTAGCTCTAAACTGTTGCAAATATGAACTAAGTATGTTTATCCGTCTTTCAGGTCTGAGTCATAACCATATCTCAGTGTTAGGTGAACAGTCCTTCAGAACCCTGCCCTTCCTCCACACCTTACTGCTGGACCACAACCTGCTGACCAGCCAGGCCCTACAGGGGGGAGCTCTGACCAATCTAACCCAGCTAGAGGTCCTTGCCTTGGGCCACAACCTCATTAGCATGGTGGGTAGCTCTTGAGGTGAAAAATATACCAGGGAAAATATTTGAAATAGACAAGAATTTGGGCAAATCAGTGGGTGAGAGATTATTCTATTAACATAGTTATAATGAGTGAAAACCACACAGTAGATGTTAAGATTTGCATAACTTCCACAGACCTTCTCTTAATGACTTGTAATGCCTGTACTTTTTCCTCTGATGTGATTCTTTGTGTTGCTGTGCAGATCCAAGGGAGCTGGTTTAAAGGTAGCAAGGCCCTGAGGAGCCTGAAACTAGAGGGAAACCTGCTCACCAGTTTGGACTCTGGTTCCTTCCTTCTGAATGACCTCAAGGCTCTGGAGAGTCTGGATCTGTCAGATAACCTGATACATCATCTCGATAGAAACAGGTTAGTACACAGTATTTATTTCTTACAGTATACTTACAGTATATTTCTTACAGAATATTTGCATTTTCAGAATACTATACCATTTTTTATTTCAAAGAAAAGAGTTTCAGCAATACCAGAGTAATGTGTACAGTATGACCTTGTCTTATGGTCTTAGCTTCAGTGGCTTGGTGAGCCTGCAGACTCTGGATCTGTACAGAAATCGTCTACGTTCTGCTCCTGCTGAGACTTTTTCCTACCTCAGCTGGCTGACAAACCTCAACCTGGACCTCAACTCTTGGAACTGCTCCTGTCAGCTGTTGGAACTGGCTGCCTTCCTGTCCACCTTCATACAACAGCCCGACAAGGTGCAGGAGTCCTTCTTCAACCTGTGCACATTTCTAATGCAACTGTTAAGTAGAAAATGATGAGTTAACTTAAACCTGACCTCTTCCCCCCGGTGCTCTCAGACCCTCTATAATGGCCGTAGGATGGTGTGTGTGAGTGCTGAAAACCCAGCTGTAACTACAGTCCTGGAGCTGACAGAGGCCAACTGTGTACCGTCCAATCAGAACATCACAGTGCAGATAGAGACAAGAGGCAGCGTGACGCCTCAACTGTACGCTCGAGATCTGGCCATCACAGCTGTCATCTGCTTTATTGGTGAGAATGATATACAACAACAAATGATGTTCTTTTGAATTTAGCTGTGCCGTGAAGTCAGTAATTCATTAATCATAAAAAGATGAAGAGAAAAGGATTTAAAATACAGAAAAACATACAGTATTATCTCATAAATAATATCAGACTTGAAAACCAATAAACGTTTGGCTGTATATCCAGACAGCAAAAATCCTATGAGGTACTTTTATGTAGAAATGTAAATATGAATGTAAATACACATTAAAGACGTCACTGTTTAAAATCCTACCTGTCCTGCTGTGCCTACAGGTGGCGTTGGCTTGACCCTGCTGGTAGTCCTGATCTACTATCAAGTGTCTCGGAGGAAGAAACTGAAAGAAAGTAAAAGACAGAAAGCAGAAGAAGAGGGAAGCAGCACAGTGGCGAACCACCATGTCAATCACATAGATGTTAGTGAAAAGAGGAGGGACCTATTTTTGCAAGCAAATCACAGCCAGCCTTGGAACAGGGAAGCCATGACGTTGGATGCAAGGACAGATGACCATGGTCACCAGTTTAGGCCCCGAGTTGATGAAAATGGCAGCCATTTTTGGTGCCCCGACTGTGGCACTGAAGGACAGAGAGGGATGGGGCCCAACCCAATGAGATGGAGCAACAGGATGAATGCAGGGATGGAGGTACAGGAGGAAATAGAGAAGAGGACAGTGAGAATGATGACAGAGGAAGAAAGGAGGAGGCTTGGGACTCAGCTGGGAATCTTGAGCAGGGACATTCCTAATAAGTTTCTTTCTCATGGCAACACCAACTCTTCCTCTCATCCAGGGAAAGAAACCTTCAGTCAGAGACTGGAGACCTCAGCTGCCTATAGAGAGATGGGAGAGAGCTACAGGACTGACATGGAAGATAAAAGCAAAGGACATGAGACTTTACACTGTGAGAGCTGCCACAGGACCTACAGACCACCAGAGCAGAACATGAGACAAGGGAGGATTCGCACCAACATGAGAGACTCTGCTCTGTTTGATGGTTTCCCTTCTCAGTACAGACAGATTGACAGGAGTAGGAATGTGTACCACAACCAGTTTGACATGATGAAGAACACAGAGTTGAGAAGAGAAACACGAAATGTTACGTTTGATCTGAAGAGGTCAAGAACCCAAGAGCAAGGAAACAGTCAAGGCAAGGACAAGAGGGAGGAGGAAGAGAAGACCCCCAGAGACAAGGAGAGAGGAAGAGTCAGAACACACAAAGCTAAAGTCCAGTCAAGCCGGTTATTGAAGGTTAAACTAAACTTGAATCCGCTACGAAAAAGCAAAGTCCATCCTAAGAGGAAAACTGAGCAGGGCCACTCAGAGAAAAGCAGCTCAAAGAAGAGTAAAGATCAAAGGCAGGATGGGAAAGAAAAAGGAGAAAGAGAAGGGAAAGGAAAGTCTGGTAAGAAAACAAAGGGGAGCAGTGAGAAAACGAAGAAATCCACCAAGGCTGAAGGATCGACTGAGGATGTTGAGGGAGACCAGCAAGAAGGCAGAGGGGAAGGAGGACAGAAAAGTAAAACGACTTCCAAAAGGGTGCAAGGTGGGCAGGAAAGTACAGATGGTGACCAAGGTGAGAATAAAAACTCAGAGAACTCTGAACCTAGTGATACTGCCAATACTGCCGAGCAATCAGCCTCTGCTACTGCCATTGGAAAGGTACAAAACTTGCAGGGTGGACATATTTATCAGGGAGCTGGACTGGTTCAGGGTAGTACTCAGCTTTCCTCTCAACATCCCTTATCTCTCTCTGCCACTGACAGGAATTACACTACCAACCTCTCCCTGCTTGGTTCAGTTGGATCACAACTGAGTGGCAGCAGCCGCTCTCTTCAAGGAGGGAATTTTTTGCTCAACACCATGGTCCCAGGATCAAATGCACTGTTCCCCAGCTATCCAGCTAATTCCATTGCTCCTAGCATAGCAATCAGTGGGCCCAATATGGCTCCAAGTGTTGCCCCAGACAGCATCAGCAGGCAAGCTGGGGTAGGCCTCATGTCTCCTGCTACCTCTCTTCTACCTAACATTATACAAGCAAGTCCTTTGCAGGCAAGTTCAATACATACTTCTCCTCTTCAATCTTCCCAGCCTGCAGGAGAAGCCTTGAGCTTAATAGCAAACCCAACTGTTAATCCTGCACCTGAGCAGTCCCTCTCACAGAGCCAGCTACCTCCTGACAGCTCTGCTCTTATAGCAAGACTGAAGTCTGATCCAGCCCAGGGACCAGGCCTTCAGACTGGCAAAGCAGCGCATCAGCTGCCCTCTGAATCTCAAGCACCCCTGACCAAGGAGAGCCTCACTCTCCCAACTCAGGTACCTCCAAGTCTGGATGGTTTTTCTGGGGTGACCCCTCAGGCTCCTGGGCCAGTGACCACTGTTGAAAACCTGTCAAACAATAACAGTCAGACAGAGACTGGGCCTATACATGCTGGGTTGACAGTTAATATGTCATCAGGTGGTGTGTCAGGAGACAGTATGCAGGCAGCAGATATGTCTGTATCAGGTGTCTCTGCATCAAGTATGTCTACACAAAGTGTGCCCCCCACAGGTGATACAGCTGCGCTGCTGCAGCAGGAATATCTGTCCGAAGAAGGAGGATCATCACCCAGGAGGAAGCTGAGGCTGGTGCTTCCTGAAAAGACGTCCAGCCGACCACCCACGGCACTAGAGAGGAAGATACGCTAGCTGCTCCTATCATAGTTCATGGATGATATGTTATGGATCAGTAGTTTTTCATTAAAGGTCAGAAGAAGCATGTCATAATTTAAAATCAAATTTTACATCAGATGCAGAAAATACAATAGCTAAGAATGAGTGCTAGAAAATGTCGTTTTGTCACTTTGGGATGTTTTACAGATGTTTGATGTGTTTTATTTTTCTAATTATAAACCCTGTAGTGAAAAACCATGTTATTTTTTATTTTCACAGTTCACCTTTGACCTTTGTAACAGCACTTGCCAAAGAAATCTCTCCCTCCCTCTCTCCCATCTCTCTCTCTCTAGTTGGAGCTTTCAACCATACCACATAACCCGTATCACCAGATCGTTCAGTTGTTGTGAAATCACAGATGTTGAAATTTCCATTTTTTCAGAGTACTTGAAGGAGTCTAGGTCCATGTTAGCTTACAAGTTGAGTTTCAGTTAAATAAGAATCCCTGCCATTGTTTTTGAGTTTCAAAGTTCATTCTTGATCTTTCAAATGGCTGTTGACCTAACAAAAATACCTATGAGTATTTAACACCAAAAACTGTGACAGAATTAAAAACAACAGTGAAATACACTTACAGACTATGTCTTGTTAAAAACTGTCTTTAGTGTTCACTGAGCAAGACAGAACATGAAGAAGAAACAAACAGCAGTGACCTTGAACTCTGCTGATTGTGGCAGCTTGCCTACGTGTCACTGCTCGACTGGGGTTCGGTTTTGGCACCAGGACAGCCGTTGGCAGTGTGTTGGGTTTCACTGGTCTCACTGGTGACCTCTATATGCTGCCTGAAGGCACTTCAGTGAACACTTATCAGACCTTTACTGTTTACTCATCTTGACTGAGCCCTCTGTTGTATAAAACGCTGAGTCACTGTGATCTATTAGTGAGTGAGAAATTGCATTGATTGAGTGTTTTATACTGAAGAGGGTTGAGTAAACACTTATTAAGCATTTTCTGTTTGCCTAAATTCAACCATCAGCTGTACAAAAATCCCTGAGTCACTGTGATCGGTCATACACTGACCCACCCTTTATTGTTTGAAGGTGTAGTATTTTAAAAGAACGGGGTAGAAATCATGGAGGAGGTAAGATTTCAGTCCATTATCGCCATTATCAGTAGTGCTGCTCATTCTTAGGATAAGATAAGATAAACCTTTATTCGTCCCACAGTGGGGAAATTCACAATGTACAGCAGCAAAGAGGATAGAGCAGTTGAATAGTAAAAAAGAGCAATTTAAACAGGCTACAAAGAAGATATTAACAAATTTACGTTAGAAATTCACACGGGACTCGCATTATTGAATTGAACATGAGATATGAAATATTAAATACTAAAATACAAAAATACAAAATACTGCACATTGACTGGAATGAAGTGAAATAAGAAATATTACATCCTAAATAGAAAATATTGTACCTTGAATAGAATGAAGTAAAATATGAAATACTAAACACAAAATATTACACATTGTATAAAATGAAGTATTGCACAGTGAATGGAGCTGACATAAAAAAGAGAGTATTGTACAGATGTAGAGACATAATGTATAGTCTATTGGGAGCAGTGCTGGTTGTACAGCCTGACAGCTGCAGGAAGGAAAGACTTGCGATATCGTTCCTTCACACACTTTGGGTGAAACAGTCTATCACTGAAGGAGCTCTCCAGAGCTGTTAAAGTTTCCTGCAGAGGGTGGGAGTCATTCTCCAACATGGATGACAGCTTGGCCATCATCCTCCTCTCTCCCACCACCTCCACTGGGTCAAGGGGGCAACCCAGGGCAGAGCTGGCCTTCTTGATCAGTTTATCCAGTCTCTTCCTGTTTGCAGCAGATATGCTGCTGCCCCAGCAGACTGCTCCATAGAAAATGGCTGATGCCTCAACAGAGTCATTGAAGGTCTTCAGGAGCGCCCCTTGCACTCCAAAAGACTTCAGTCTTCTTAGAGTTGATTTATCAGAACCTAATATCTAAAAAGAAACAGGAAATACTGGCCTCCCTTCTCAGTCCAGCTGACCAACCACTGCACTGGAGAGGAAAATGTCCTAGTTGCTCATAGTTAATGGATGAAATTTAATGAGTCGGCAGTGTTATAATAAAGGTCAGAAGAAGCACATCATCATTTAAAATCAAATTTTACATCACTTGTTTGGTGAGCAAAAAAATCTCTCCTTGGGGTTTGTTCAGTTGTCGTGGAATCACAGAAGTCCACATTTCCATTTTATCTGAGGGCTTTAAGGAGTTTCAGTTAAATAAGAATCCATGCCATTGTTTTTGAGTTTTAGAGCTCATTCTTGATTTTTCAAACACCTGTTGACCAAACAATCTTACCTCTTTTAGTAGCTGCTCCAGGGCTTTCGATCATATCACCATATCTTCATCAGCAGATTTGCTCAGTGAAATTCCAGAGCAGCTGCTAAATGGACCTTGACGTGAGTTTGCTATTTGGTATGGTCTACACAGAGAGATACTGGACTAAAATAGAATGTTAGTTTTTAAATATTTTGTGATATAATTTTTTATGTCTACATTTTAAATGATGATTGCTCTTGGACATTAGTGGCCAAGTACAATATATTAACTGTTTGAATGACAGCATACTGCTAAAACATCTATGAACACTTAATAGCAAAAACTGAGACGATATTAAATACAGCAGTGAAATAAACTAAAAATTGTCTTTCGGTGAATTGGCGTTCAGTTCAAGGCAACACTTTAACATGAAGAGGAAACAAACTGAAACAGCATGACTTGAACTCTATGCTGATTGTAGCAGGTTGTGTACGTGCCAGCGCTGGACTGGATTTGGCTTTTTTTGTTTCCACATCTTAACTGGACCCTCTGCTATGCCAAAAAAAAAGCCAGAGTCACTGTGATCTGTTAGTGTGTGAGAAATGGCATTGACTGAGGGTTTTATACAGAAGGGGCTTGAGTGAACACGTATCTAAACCTTTACTGTTTGCACGTCTTAATTCAACCATCTGTACAAAAATCCCTGAGTCACTGTGATCTGTCATATACTGACCCGCCCTTTATTGTTTGAAGGTGCCGTGGGTCGTATCTTAAACATCGGCCCTGTTGTTTGTTGTTGCAAAGCATAGCAACAAAACAGCCGTAGTGGCAAAGCAGGAAGAACAGCATCCTCTTCCAGTTTGTACTGTGAGCAATGCAGCAGGTTCCTAATCCAAACTCATGGCAGACAAGTACTCAACAGTAGGAATCTCCTGAGAGAAGTCATGTAAGGTGATATTTTTTAACTTGTGCACACAAGATGATATATAATATACCTGTCAACCAACCAACCGCTCGCGGCAGATGGCTGTTATATATATACTGTTCTATATACTGTTAAATCACCTCATTGTTATAATATTACTACAGTCATCCCATAATATGTATAAGCATGAAATATAAGACAGTATTTTTAGTTATCTGATGCTTTTATTATCTAAAGAGAAAGCGTGACATAAGGAGGTTAAACAAAGGTCAGTGATATAAGATTTTAACTTAATATCACCTTCCAGGACTTTATGGGCTCCATACAAATATTAATCAGTGATTTATTGATAAGGCTTGTCACAGTGTCTCCAAACAGCTCAATTAACAAGCTGTAAAGCTGTAAACGTAACACTGACATAACATCTTATAAAACTGATATGGTGAACAACGGATATCTGGGTCATCACACATCCAGGACACACAGAGCAACATTATCATTCATTTGGTGTTTGGTTCATTTGGTGAATGTAACTCCAGTATTCATTATCCTTTCAGCTCTGTTTTGGTCTCTACTAATGAAAGAAAAATATCTGTCTTTAGCTGTGAAATTCTCCACTACGTTCACCAGCTAGTTGTCTGTCTGCTGTTTGGTGCTGGACGGGTAGTGTTCAGTGGGTTTATGAGAATCAGTTTATGAGAGAGTGGTGACACATGGTCAAAATTGTAAAATGTTTTTTGCCTTAAAATCAAAACACTGTGCTGAAATAAGCTAAAACTCTAGTGTTAAGAAGAACTGCACAATCAGGTGCAGCACATGTAACATTACACATGCTCATTTTCCCCCCATGGTTAATAAATATAAAAATATTGAAAAGTTGAGCTTTAAAGGTCCCCTACCACAGAACCCAGGGGCCCAGGCTCCCAAATGTATTTCATGTTTCTATCTTTTTAAATTTTGACTTTTCGTCTCACCACTTTTCAAAAAAAACATAGACAGATTGAGAGTGACACCACTAAAGTCCAGCTTAGTGCTGTCTTGAGCTTGCCTCTGAACTCAGCTGGATGTGTGAATAGTGTCACCTTGTGGCAACAATGTTGTTGGAACTAACTGCAGCTCCACTTACTGCCATTAGGGGGCAGTGTGTACCTGCTGACATACAGAGATGCAGGCTGCTCTTCAGTCTAACTAAGCTTCGACTCATGACAGGGCTAGAATTGAAATGGCACTTTGTGGAGACAAAATGTAATTAAAGCCTAATCTGTGTAGTACAGGCTATGTACAACCTGAAGACATTATTTCACAAAAAGACTCATTTATTCAAGGAAGGCTGACAGAACAGGAATTAAACCAGTTTCTGACATTTGGTTTCAAAATGTCAAATGTATACAGGTGTCACATAGGGAAAACAGACAATTTCCTGAACAGCTCAGGAATAAGATGTAACTGACAGTGCTGATAATCAGCACAAGACTGTTGTGCTGAAAATAGGCTAATAGAGAGTTAGGCAACAGGACTGATTGATAGATAAAGCACTAACACCTGGATTCCACCACCAACACCTTCTATTGTTAACTGTGTCCCCAGGCATCTGTGTGTGAAATGCAAATGTTGAATACAAGAGAAGGAATGCCTGGTGGGCTCTGACTTGCCCCCACACCCACTGTAGGCTGAAAAATGGAAATGTATATAAATGGTTTTATGATTTAGACATGTTAGTATCCCCTCACCTCTGGCATAGCCATCACTCTACACAAGTGCAGCAGATGTAGTCTAATTGATTATTAATCATTATGCCTGCTAGTGTCAATCAGACCAATAACCGTCAAGATGAGGATTACTAGAAATGAGCACCTGCTGTTTAAACCGTAAACATCAAGGCATCACAGTGGCTCTTTGTCTTATAACCAGCCATAAAGAGAGAGAGAGAGCTGTTATACTAATGTTTGTTACCTGACATTTCAAGGTGCTGTGTTGAAATATTTTGCCAGTTGTTTGTCAAAAGACCACATTTTATTCCGCATTATATTCAAATGTCTGCAAGATATAATCAAAAAAAAGTTGCATTATTTATATTTGTCCATACTAAAGCAGCATTAATCACTTTTTTGACCACTTGGAGGCAGAATTCCACAACAAGCTGAACATCACCCACAGGTCTGACATATTATCGCCTTATGATTTTTTTAAAGGCTAACTTGTTAGCAAGTAGTTGCCTGTTCACATGGCAGTCATGGAGGGATATTATCATTCAGAGTTATGTTTCTGTCATGTGATGAATGTACAGTAAGTCCAATATTCACTCTCCTTTCAGTCTCCTTAGCTGCTAAATGCTCCACTGTGTTCAGCCACTGGTCTCTGCTGTTTGGTGCCGGACAGGTAGTGTTCAGTGGCTTTATCAGAGCTTTATTACACTGAAAACAAGCTGCTTGCCGCTGCTGAAAATGATGATGATGATGATGAAAAAGGTGAGACTGAACCAAAATGGTAACATTGTGGACCGTAAAAGCAAAACAGTGAGCTGAAAGGCGTTATTTAGTACAAATTGCAAGAACATAATCCAGCATTTCTATTATGACTTACTTTGTTTGTACTGTATTAGTTAATAAATCCACAAGTTGCTAAACCGATTAAAAAAGCATCTTTTAATTGTGCAGCAGATGGACTACTATCCATCAATTATCCAAATAGTTGGAAAAGTCTTTGAGGATTCTGGAAATACCTTCAAAGAAGTGTTAAGTGTTATTAAACGACCTTCTGGTTTTCATTCGGGATATATCTTTCAAAAAAACAAATAAATGAAGCACAAATTGGAGCGAAACCAAATGTATTCATTATTTGTGAGGAGTCACAATCAAACCTAGCAGCTCTGTTAGACTGTACTCAGGCACAGCGATGCTTTCCACTGTCTGCATGCCACCATGCTCACCATGCAGATGTTTCACAGGTATAATGTTATCTACCCACCTAACCGTGTTCATCTTGCTTGGGTGAGTTAGCATGCAAACATTGGCTAATTAGCACTAAACACAAAGTACAGCTGGTCTTACAGGTATTTGGTCATAATATGGACAAAGCATTAGTCAAAGTGAGCTGTTTATTGTGAAGATCACCAAACTCAGTAGGATTCTTCTTCTAAATATTGGTACAAAATGTTTTCAATCCAACAGTTTTTCATTCTGGACCAAAGTGGTGGACCTGCTGACTCATATTTCCATTTCTAGCACAGCCACACGGTTTGCATGGATAAAAAAGTCTGAAGTGCCACTATAATGAAATTTCAGTTAAACTTATTGTGACAAGATCCGAACTAAGCTAAACAGAGGTTAAAAATACATATTTTCCAAGACTTCAAAGACATTTGTTTTGCAATTACAGCTTAGCTGCTTTGCATAAATGCAAAGGCCAGGATCCAAACACAAAGTGAGCTGTGTCGCAGGAGTGGTAAAGGTGTACATGATTACGTGCAGTTAATTAAAGCAACTGTCACAAACTGCTCCGAAATAAACAGCATAAAAGAAGCAGGTTTTGGAGTAATGACTGCACATCAATGCAGCACTGACTTTATTCTCAAACACATTATTAGAATCTAAAAATAAGAAAATCTTCATGGTTGTTGTTGCCCAGAGTCCTTTCATCTGCCAAAAAACACATTAATACAAAGAGATACAGAGCGAGAGATATGTGTCTCTCATCATCATCATCATTAACACTAAAACAAAACTTGATTTGATTAAAAAACAACATTAAAACACAGCCAACCCAGCAACAGTTATAGTTTCTTAAATAGCCTCTGTGCACAGAGAAATAGAGATGACAAAGGAGACCATGCAACCCAATCAACCACTCTGCTTTCTCATTAGCACTTCACACACTCACACACACGCACAGTTTGGATCCAAATCAATATCATCAACAGACATATGCCAGGAGGAGGAGCTGTCATCCTACAAAGAAGTATTTTTTTTTCAACAAAGAATTGTTTGACATTTCATTATTTCAAGGACTAAAATACATTGAATTTCTACCCTGCAGATCTGAGCCTCACTGCCAGAGAACAATGAGAGTTCTTTAATCATACACAATTATTCACAGTCAGTGCCTGGTTAAAAAGGCAACACTGCTTCACCTCATTTTCTTATTTGTCTTTAGCTGGACAAAGCAGTGCACTGTAAATTCAGTCACTATCACTGTGTTCAACACTGCTTCTGTTCAGAATCACAATACGGTTTCTGTCTCTACAAACTGTGTGGGACTTCAGTCCACACTGTATCAAACTGATGATTTATAGACTCCTATAATTTAAGGACCAGCAGGGAAACATAATTTGAGTAGTATTTGGTAGTCAACCCTTTGTTTGTGTCCTCTGTTCTCTTGACTTTGGCCGTAGAAGGATACAACAACTACGAGGTCAAAAAAACAAAACAAAAAAAACCAAAATAAAAATGAATTGGCTTTAAATTGACAGCTCAGACAATTATGTTACAGTAATGTACACTTTCTCTTCAGAGCCTTTTGGACCTGACAATAAAAAAAATGAGGAACTAGATATGAACTTTTTTTTAGGGCAGACAGGAAACTAGACAGAATATCCCTTTCTGAGGGAGGTTGGAGTATATACACTTATCATCATGGTTCACAGCATAGGACCTGTCCACCTCGCCTCGCTGCTGTACGCATTTTCAATTCAAATCATAGCATGTGTCATGCTGTAAATGATCAGTACAAAAATACAGCCAATAGCAGATGTCAGACCAGCCATGGGGCATGCAGGAGCTGGAAGAAAGTATTTCTTCTTCCAATTGTCCCTTAGAAGAGACATATTAGTAATACACAGAAATGTCCCATTATTCTACTGCTTGGGCTTTTGTTTGAAGTGCTGAACTCGATTTGGTTCAAATGTAGGTGGTCTGCAGGTGGAGTCCTCAGTGGGTTGAGGTTGGAGTAGGCTGGCCTGGATGCATGTAGGGATGAGGCAAGAGGTTCCATGGTGTGGCAGTAGACGGGCTTGGCTTGAAGTTTGGTGTCACTTTGTCCTGAGATTAGCTCATATAGAGATGTTTGTCTCTCTGAAGACCTCTGCAGGAGAAGAGAAGAAATAAATGATGAGGCCAAAATAACCAGTACGATGGTAATTACTGAATCTAATATCTGTCCCATTGTTTCAATATATGGGGCAGATATTAAGGTTTGTTCCTATTTCAGGGTGACGCCTCTTCCGATTGATGGATGCAGCTTGCAAAGTAGACTGTCTCAGAGAATCCATTTACTAATTCTAACGACACATTTTGATCACAAGCAGGCGTGTGGCAGAAGTTGTTTAAAAGTTAAGTTGTTAAGTTGTTTAAACAAGACACTAGTAACAGATGCTTTGTCTAACATGTAAAGATTTAGTTTGGTTTATTATTAGCAGTATCCTGGGCTAGAGAGGCGGCTCTATTCAAACATAAAAACAATTATTGAGGAAACCTGACATGGAAATTTGGCAGAGAAGTTTCAAATTTTAAAAATACCAAAAAATTGAAAAAACTGAAAGCTACCTTCTCGCTAGAGTAACTTTACAGCAGAGTGAAAAGATATGTTTTGCTACCCTCTCTGGCTGAAAGTTTCGAGCGTGTTTCACCAAGTATCACTGATAGGTGTGGTCCGACATTGTCAGAAATGTGCTCTGTTACACCAGTAACCACATCCAACAGTGATGCCACAATATCCTGGAGTACACCTGCACATCACAGCAGCGAGGTGAGAAGGAGGTCAGCAAAAACAAGATGTTCAAGGGTACCTACCCGTTGCCATGGTAATCATTGCTCCAGTCCAGAGAGGGGTGGTGGTTTGGTGTGTGTCGACCCAGCTGGTGGTAGTCCATTGATGATGACATCACTGCTCCACCATTAAGCATACCTCCTCCTATTGGCTGGTAGTCAGACTGGAGGGAGGGGGGATAGCCCTGGAATTAGATAAACCAACGTCTTCATTACAATTACATTACAATTCATCATGTATGTATGTGACAACAGCTGATCGCAATGAGAAAAGAAAGACGAAGCCCGTCAGCCACATACTGGTACAGCTGTGTACTCTCTCTAACATGAGCTACAGACAAATAATATTCCTGTTGCTGTTATACAGTTGACTGAGACACCAGATTAGCAATGCCACTGCAGGGACAAGAGGCATTTTTGAGTCCTTGCAATATAGGTGATACAGAATGTGAAGTGAAATTCATTTCAAGGAAAGATGGTAGATTTCCCTTTTAACTATTTTTTCAAAATTGAGGTTGGAAAATTTTGGAGCAACCGTCATTCATCATTGTATAGTATATACTGCTTTTTCATACATTAGACTAAATTGCCCAGTCTTTGTCTTTAGACTGTGGTGGAAACACAGACAACAACAGGCTGAAGGAACCTTGATCCTTGAAAAGTAGTTCCTGGGACTAGAAGTTTCAGGCACTGTAGGTGGAAACGCAGCTGAAGATGCCATGTGAGGTGAAAGGGACAAGTGCACGCTGGTGTTCTGAACACAACGGCAAGTTAGTTAACTGCAGTTTGGCTTGTTTACCAACAGAATTGACAGTTAGAGCTGCAGCAGTAGTTCATGTCATTAAGGTACTTAAAAACCCTTAGCGATTGAAAAATCAAACTCCTCAGAGTCATAGCAGTCAAATCTGAACACACTGACATGATGCACATATTTTTGGATTCAGCGTGACTTACAATTAGGAGGACAACAGTAAGTCTCATTATGTCTATCACAAATAAAGGTATATCCACAAAGTAATCTTTGGAAAAAGAAGCTTCTTATAACACCAAAACTTGCAAGTTTTCTTCAGTTTTAAATTAATCCTGTCATAGTTGTCATCCACAGATACAACTGGAATTGCTAATAGCTAATTCAGTATACTTTTAATTTGTCAAAATGAGGACACAGTATCAAACCTTGTTTAAGTTTACAACCTTTGTTTCAATAGAATTATGTAGTCTACATTTTGGATGCCATCGCAGTAATGGTGGCTCGTTTACATCCTCCTTCAATATGAATGGGTCCATAGACCAAGATAATGGCTTTAGCAAACCAACCTTTAGCACTTCTTGGTAAAATGGTTTCTGATTAACAGGGATATGAATGAATGCAACTGAAGTGAAATGGAGACAGAGATCAGTCACAGGTTCATCAGCAGTAATTAGAGTTTTAAGTGTCTTGCTGATTTTATCATCCGCCAGGGGAAGGAGGAGAGCTGAGGATGAGTGAAGAGGAGATGAAAAGGTAAGAGAGGAGGAAGCAGGGGAAGAGGAGGAGGAGAAGGAAAAGGAGGCGAGCATGTTTCGAACCGTAAGATACTTGAGGAAGGAGAGAGACGGAAAGAGGGAAAAATGAGTGAGTGCAGTGACAAAGTGTAGGAGTGAGTGTGTGTGTGTGTGAGAGAGAGAGAGAGAGAGAGAGGCTGAAAGGGAAGTTAATCTGAGTGTTGTGAGTGAAAGAGGAGAAAGGGGAGGACAGCAGGTGGTTTGGTTCTCCCCCCTCTCCTCCCCCTCTCCTCCTCTACCTCACCTATTCATCCATTGTTGAGCAAATTCTTCTCCTTCACTCCTTCACAAAGACCCCATCTGCCTCTTTTGTCTCTCTCTCTCCCCTCTCTTTCCCCATCTCTCTCCTTCTCCCTTCCCCCATCATTTCTCACTCTTCTCACTCAGAGAAAAAAAAGTTTAGCACTCTGTCACTGTGTCCTCTCTTTTTTCCTTCACTTTTTCTTTTTTGTTTGCTCTTTCTCTTTTTTTGCTGAAAATATGCAAAATATGGGAGAGAGAAAGGGGGATTATGGGAGTGTGGGATTTAAAAGTGCACTATAAAAAGGGGGATAAAATGGGAAGTGAGACTCAGTGGCAATCCATCCCCACATTTTTAACTATTTGGAGGAGTCACTCACATCATTATACCGTCTCACATCATCTTAGCACAAATTCATATTACAGCCACTTGTCTTCCTCTTCCTCCTGTTTTGATAGCGTGACCATCAACAGAGTAATTGACAGTGAGAGACAAAGAGGCAGAGGGCCTGGCTGATTGATTGACTGATTGTATTACATGAGAGATAGGCAGGGGGGGACAGATAGAGGGACACAAAACAGAAGGGTCAGACCAAAATTTAAGCAAAAAACAATTAAAAGTAGATTTTCCATAATGAGATTTCAAAGTTTGACAACTACAAACACTTTGTTGATTGTCTCCTTGTAACATCCAAGCTATTTCTACTCGCCTGTATCACACATCCATTTCTACAGGCAGAAAGCAAAAAACAAACGGGTCAACTAATCCAACAGCAAAGTACAAGACGATGAGATCATAATGATTAATGCAATTAAGAGGCTGGATTTATTTCAAACCACACCGGTTTTCAAATCAATTCAGGTCTAGTCTTTTCAGTACTGAGGTCCACTCTAGCACCCATCTCATTTCCACTGTGTGCTTGTGTGTGTGCTCATATATTTGTCCGTCTCCATCCACCTCTGTGCAAATTTTAAATCAGCAAGATGCTGTCACCTTGAGGAAATGGGAAGACTGACTGTGTATGTGTGTACAAAATGGTTTGATGAACCATAAAGTACAACTTCAAGCACACTCAGGAAACAATAGCTGTGTGGACAATTCCAATCTAAAGTAAACTGTTCACGGTGACAAAATTAAGTAGACTAAGTACACATACAAAAAGATGGTTGGCTTTTTGGTTCATAGGCACTATACCCTATTTCACACTGGACAAAACCTCACCATCATCTGGCTATTGTCTAAAGTGGAAAAGGGTACAGCTGGTTTTCAATCCAGGGTCAAATGACTAGGCAGTAGTCACAGGTATTTATCATCCATCACTCCAGCTCCAATCTTACTTTTTTTCTCTCCTTTTTGAGGCAACACATGTTGAAATTTCCAGATGTGGGTGCATATACAACCAGGAAGACTATTTATTGTTTTTCACAGAGTGGGAACAACGTGCAACATCGTTCAGTTGGTGTTGTTTTTTTAAGAGCACTGAAGTAAAAGACATAAATACTGTTCCCTGTCTTCCAGCATGTTTGTGCTGTTGAATGTGACACACCAGAAAAATCTACTGGCAATGGGAGAAGATCTATTACCTTTTATATAAGTTATATAGTGTACATTCGGTGTGTGACTGACCTGTGTGATGGCAGGTGAGTGTGTCATTCCCAGTGAGTGTCCACTGAGTTGCTGGTGCTGATGGTGTGGACTGTGCAGCCCTCCCAGGTGTGCCTGGCTGTGGAGAGGAGGGCTGACCTGGAGAGGAGGGGTGGATGCCGCCGTCATGTTGCCAAGGGACAGCGCTCCCTGGTGGGGGACGCTGGGCCGCGGCACTGTCCCTCTGGAGGACAGAGCCTGGAGCTGGGGGTGGATCTGGGTGTGAGGAGGGGGCAGGTGGGGGCCGAGCCCAGGGCTTGAGGCGTGGGAAGGGTGTGACGGATGAGGGTATGTCATGTACATGCCCGGGTGCTGAGGGGGAGGGAGAGAGTGAGGGTGGGCGAGGGAGCTAGAGGAAGGGTGCTGGCCTGGGTGACCAGGGTACACTGAAGGTTTGGGTGTAAACATTGAGGTAGAAGAAGAAGATGTGGAGGAAGAGTGGGGTGGCTTCATTTCAGATGGATCATTGTAACTCTGGAGAAAAAGAAAAAGTAAAACAGAAAATCAGTTTGCAGGTTTCAGATTAAACCATTTACTCCATTAAGGCATCAGTTAAATGCCAGTGACTTGAATGATCACTCTGTGTGTGTGTGTGTGTGTGTGTGTGTGTGTGTGTGTGTGTGTGCGTTTGTAGCACCTGTGAGACGAGACTGGCCCTGTAGGCAGCCAGTTGTTTCAGATACTCCTTCTTAGCCGTCTCTGTCCTCTTCTTGTAAACCTGAAACAAAAACATTTTACTTCTTTACCAACTACTGGACTATCAAGCTTTATAACATTTTATAGCATTTGAAAACATAATTTCAATTCATCAATCAATTTACTTAGTAGTACAACATTAGATAATTAACTCTTATTTTATTGTAATAATCAATGCTGCTGTGAGACAGTCAGAATTTTGGCTGCATTAAATCATCAAAATATAACATGAACACAGGTATAACCATCACAGGTCTCATCGTAGTATTTCCCTCAGTTGACACAGTTATCTAATAACACATAGGCACAACAATGATTCCCCAAGGCAGCTATTACAAACTCTGGATCTGAACTTTGTTAAATTCAGTCGACATGCCACTTGCAGCAATTTGGCGAGCTTGGTAATGATTAGCAGTCTCAGTGGGATTGTTAGAGCTGATGTTTCCTTGCAAAACTGTTGATTCCTGTAAGATGATGGAGCTACTCACTGTGCCTCTCACTCTTCCTTTGGTTTAACTGAAGAGGAGAGGCACGCTATTTCTTCCCGCTGGGCTCTCTTTTCTTTTATCATCTGCCATTGCCAAAATTCAGAAACAAGACTAAGAATCTACAGCCTTTCTAGCTACTCTGCAAGGCTGTGCTAAGCCACAGGGAGCTTTGAGCTAAATGCTAACATCAGCATGCTAACATGCTCTCAATGACACTGACATGCTCCGTTGTTAACACGCTGATGTTTAGCAGGTGTAATGTTTGAGATTAGGAGATTTGGTATTTGGTCATAAACCATCACATTTTCCATGTATTTTAGAGGACAATTTGACCTGATGGTGGTGCTAGATGAAAATTCAAGGAATCCCCAAATTTATTACAATTCTTGCTGCAGGGAACATGAATATATGAACCAAATTTAAGTTTCAATCCATCCAATATTTGTTGAGATATTGTAGTCTGGATCAAAGCTATGGATGGACCAACACTGCCATCTTTAGAGCCTGGCAAAAAAACTGCTATTTTCAAAAGTACATTTACACCCAATCAAACCTGGTGAATATAACTGTATGACATTATGTGATATTTTGGCACATAGACATGCTAAATCAAAGAGAAAGGATCTACCTGTTTCTGTTCCTCTCCCAGGCCGTCCCACATGGAGGCCACAATCTTTGACACCTCCCCGAAGGTGGCGTTGGGGTTCTGGGCCTTGATGTTGGCTTGGGTGTCCCTGAAGAACAAGGCATAGGCAGACACTGGCTTCACTGGTTCATTAGGGTCCTTTCGTTTCTTCTTCTTTGGTGTTTTGGGTTTCTTGGAGATGTCCACTGTTGCTGGCCTCTTCTCTCCTCCACTGGCCAGCTAAGAGGAGAAGGAGGTTGAGTATGACACAGGTAGGTATGAAGAAATTGTGGACAGATTCTCTAAGTATTTTTATTCCACTAGTAATTTTGGCTTCTATTATCACTAAACTGGCTATTTTTCTTACTATTTACTTCACACCTCTACGATGACTGATATATGACCTCAACCGTTGTTGTTTGATGTCAAGCTATGAATCAACCACAGAGATCAACTACAGGGAAACTCCCCAGCTGTCAGCAGAACTGATGAAGCCTCTGAGATGAGTGGTTCAAAATCATCAAGACCAGACAAAAACAGTGTCTACAACAGCCAGACAGTGGAAGCAACACACCAGCAGCAGTCCTCCATCACTGTTTGCATTAGATTATTTTAGCCAAAATGATCTCCTAATAATTTTACAGGATATTGTCTTAAATGAACCATGTAATTTGGCACTAATTGCCAATAAATTGGAGACAGTGTTCAATTGGTAATTATCAATTAATGAATTCCAACTAAAATGCCTTTCAGTCAGTGCACAGCAGTTCAGCTGACCAACCAGAGGTGTGAAATTTCTCTACATACAAGCATATGATGTAATAAATATGAAGAGTTTTCAGAATTTTGCCTCTATTTTCCTTGTGACAAATACCAAATTACAAAGGAAATTTTCAACAAGTTATAACCAAAAAACACATCTTTAAAATAAAGAGTTATTGACATTTGTATTGACTAAAATTTCAAAATTAATGAACATGTCAGTTTTGATGATAAAATGGTAAATGCAGTGGTAACACCTCCCGTCTGTACAGGGTGTGCATTCAGCTACCTTAGACTTACTACAACTATATTATTCATGTCCTGGATGACTGAGAAATGCACATTCCCCTGATTTTCATATTTATTTTCATGTATCACTCAAAATATATCTATTTATTATGTATTGTTACCAGTGTTCTATATCACTGTAGCCAGCTACAGCAGCTTAGTTTACCTCCACCACCTACTAATGTTCCATAGCTAGGTAATACATGTTGAAGTGTGGCTCAGCCAAAATGACATACTAGTGTAAAAGGCTCTATTTCTTGACCTTTTTGCAACATGATATCAAGGTCAAAGCAGAGTTTCAGTAGTCAGGGTCCACTGCTGAAGAAATACAACAAAGTGCAGCAGAGGCCTCCCTTTGCTAACTGTGGTGGTAAAGACTGAGATGTGAATGGTAATGTCTGTGCTCCAGGTGCCCATGAATTGCAACATGGAGTTTCAATGTGGGACTTCAACTATGAGACTTTGTTCTCAGTGATGACAGTAACTTTGAAAAAGTAAAGAGTAAAAAAAAGTACAAAGTTTTTTTTTTAATTTAAAGAAAAGAAAAATGAGAGGATGAACAACCCAGCAGTTGATGGTTGATGGTTGTTTCTGTAGCCAAACAGAATATTTGGCTAGTAGTCACCTACTATGTACTAAAGTGATCACTATCTAAGTGAGTACAGCTAATACAACACATTGTGTAACTCCACAAAATCAGTCATTTGGATGTGTAAGAGTGCATTGTAAAGGCAAAAGCAATGTCCATTTTGTTTTCTACTCCCCATCCATGCTGCCCTTCTACAGCTCATTCTGCTGTATATATCCAATGGGAATGATAAAGTTGGTAAATATTATTCAGCAGTACAGTAATGGTTTCAATTCCCTAGAATATGAACAGTCAGTTTGGTGCAGAGTGCTTGTTTCAGTGTGAGACACCTAACAGTGAGGGAGCTGATTTCCATCTAGTTGATATGCAGGGAGAATGGGTCTATTATGACACATAACATTAACATAACAACTCTCCACTGTCTACACGTACACACTAGTCACACAGACACAAAACACACAGCACAACACAAATGGTTGCTATAGGCCAGTGAGATATGACTCAGTGACTCATAGAACAGGATAGACCATGTCAGTGTGTGTTTGTACAGTATGTGTCTTTGTGTTGTTTTTTTTTGTTTACCCTCAGTCCGTCATCATTCTCGTCCTCATGTGCTGAACTGGAGGGAGATGGTGTGGCAGATTTACTTCCAGGAGGTGAGGGAGAATTGTGGGTAACAGAGTTCCCACTCAGCCCCAACTGGGATTGGTTGATGGTGGACAACTGACTTTGCTGGCTCATGCCTGATTGGCTCCTGGGTCCAAGCGCTGCTTCAATTGGCTGTTGGCTGCTGGTGAACCGAGAATCTGAGTTGACCATCTGCTGCATCTGCGTAAATACAAGAAGTCATAATGACTGTTTGTAAACGAAAACAAATATCAGGTTATATTTGGAGTCTGATAACTTGATTGCTATGTTTTTTTGCAACGTCTACAAAATATTAGAGTATGCAATTAGAAAACAGAGGTAAACTTTTTTTCCTCTTGGATCCTTGATCCATGTTAAAAAGCTACAACATGCACCTTTTTGTCTCGCCATAGGAAATGTATAGCTTCTCCTATCCCTCAGTTGATCGGGTTCTGAGTTGAGTTGATGAGCTGTGTCATGTTGAAAGAGCATCTAGCTGAGGCCGAGGTAACTGACACCCATGAAACCACCAAAGCAGTGCCAAGACTCTCATTCTGACAACCTTGTCTGACCCATTTTGAGCTTGACTGCTCTTTACTTTCTGCTTTCTCCGATTGTTGTTATTGTCATGACTTCTGCTTCTTTGGTAGCCATATCCAAGCACTCTAACAACATTTGTGTCAGTGCTTTCACAGCTCTGCTTGCTCTGACTAACTGCTTATTTAAAGCTACACTGATATTTCTATATTATGGTAACAATGGTTTAAATGACCAAACAGTATGTAATGTCAGGATGTTTATTGTGTATATTTTAGCTCTTTGTTTTGGTTTTCCCAGCTGAAATGTTACTGTTATGGTTTATTCTCACCACTCTCATCATCCTCATTTCAGAAGATGTTTCAAGCAGCCAGATATGTCTTATTGGAGGGAAAACAGAGCTGAAAGGAGTGTGAATATGAAAACATGAATGCTTATACAACACTGCGCACAGTGACACTGTGTAAAACAGAATGCAGAACACAACTCCACATTAAATATGTGTTTAAGCAACTGTTTGCCAAACAGAAAACAAAATCAATCAATGCAGCATTAAACGTCATTGAGACAGCTTATACTTTGCCCTGAAATCAAGTTTGTATCTTGGATTCCATAATGGATGAACAGACGGTGTGCTGAAACAGTATCTGGACTACGTAACATGTTCATGTAACAGTCCTGGCTGGGCTCTGAAAAAGAGTCTGCCTTTGCTTGATAGGATTTGTACAGTGTGCAGCAGTCCAGGATTCACTAATAATGAAATCCGATAGTAACCCTGGCAACAGGCAATACAGGTCAGCGAGAAGATGGGATCAGAAGTCAAAATCATGTGCAAATACATCAATAGGGATTCTAAACTCCATTTGCTGAGGAAGTTGTTACATAACTTTAGGAGACGTTATGGTGTCCACAGGTACACAGTGAACAGACTGGTTTCTTCCCCTGTGCATCTGACAATCATTTGTCAGAAAGCTGATGTACTGCAGGATATTAAGTGACCAGACAGCCCTGTCCACAGTTTTACTGTCAAACCTGTGCCATGAATGCATAATGTTTCATAGTGGTTGTTGTCTTTCAAAACAAATGTCTCCCATGAGACAGTGAGGGGAATCTTGAATAAATCTCATATAAAATGGAATCAAATGTCAACATGACTGAATCACATCAATTAAAGTGAAAGACATCTTATACAAAATGCATGTTAGTATATATTACAGATTCTCTGTTTTGAACAAATGGCAGATTGTTCATTTCATGGTATAGTTTTGTGTGTGATCCTTCCTTTTCACAAGGCCACTGTGTCACGTAGTTCAGTCTTAACTGGCAGTCTCGTAGTGAGTCATTCATCAGTGATATTCTGTCCATTTCTGAAGAAAACAAAAGTTATCAATGCTACCACACTCAGCATGGGAACTTTGACACCTATTGTCACCAATATGAAGACGGGACTCGGGTTGATGAGGTGTATTTAGAGTTTCCTCTTAATAAGCATGTAACACAGCGGATGTGGTATGGTGTGCTGTGCCCCTCTTGGGAGCACATTACCTGAACTCGGTTACCGGCAGCAGCCTCTGAATACTGCTGTGGTATTTAGATGGAAACAGAGTGACATTTCTCGAACATGGGAAGAGCTTTTCAGATTGACGTATATGCTGGTAGAAATGCTGAAAAATCATAACTGTGGTTTGGCAGTGGTTGGGTTGGGATTTCATTAAATGTCATATTAGTAAACACTCAAAATATCCCACTGTCACAATCTTCCACAAAGCTTTTACTCCGTGTCAAATTTATTTGAAAGCTCATCTCGTGTACATATAGGAATAGTTTTTAAGGCCAGAAAATGATATATTATAAAATTAAACCAATACACAGATTTAAAAAAATATCAAACTTTTTTCTTTTCACTGCCAAAAAATGTTTAGGAAATATGTTTTTGAGGATTAAATTTAATTACAGAAAATTCTTACATATGATTATATTAGATGTTATACAATTACGATCTATACTTCGAAAAATAAAAAATGCTTAATTGACAAACTAAAAATGCATCAAAGGAAAATGCTTATTTATTTAAAGAATGGAAAGCAGCTGTACTTTCAGTGGTTTTGGCTGTAACACAGCGTCGGGTAGGTCACCAGGTCACACACCTAAAAGCATTAGGGAAAAATATAAATCGGATTTTCCTTTGCGCAAAGGGGGGGTAGGGGTTAAGAGAACAGACGGGGGAACCCCTAATGAGAGGAGGACGAGTAATGACTGACTCATGTCAGAAAAGGGAAAAAGTTCTGGCTATACACAGCACGATCACATCTTCACATAGGTGTGGTTAATGACGGGATTTCAATATGAAAGGTATAAATCTGAATCTGTCTTTTTTGTATTTCATGAATGCATAAGAACATACGGTAATTTAATGATGAGTCTCTCACCTAAATGTCAGAAAAACAAGGGAGCTTAGGACTATTGATAACATATAATATGTACATGTAATTACACTAAATTAGGAATTTGTAAAGGCAAGTCATTAAAGTCAAAATGAATTTTGGTAAGCATTAGCTAAACAGCCTAACTGCTACATTTGTAAGACAAATCACTTACATGAGACAATCAAATATGCCATAGGTCATACAGTTTGATTATTAGTAATTCCCTTTGATCAATATGAACTTTGAATGCAAGTTTCCTCTATTTATCTCCTTCACGCATTTCAAAGGTCTTCCATGTAGCCACTGTAATGGAGCTTTTGATCATATCAAATGATCTTCATCAGTGGACAGACTTTGCCCAGTTGTCATGTAATTGTAGATGCTAAACTTTCCATTTGTGTTTTTATGACCTTCCATAAACATGATGCTGATCATAATGGCTTCAAATGTTTTTCCATGATGTCATGTATATTTCCTGAAACTAAAACAGCATAATTACATTTAATGTGGGCAAGTTTTTCAAAATAGATTTAGACGTATTCAAACCCGCAAACTGTCACAGTGCAAAACGAATTAATATTCAAAAGTCTTAATATTAGGACTAGGTCCTCAAATGTATTGTTTTATCTGAGCACCAGTTTAAACACCAAAATATTCAATTTACTAAAATGTAAGAACAAGAGCAGCAACAAATTCTCACATTTGAGATCCTGGAGTAACAAAATATTTATATGTACACACTGTAATTGAATAATCGCTCTCATTAGAACAGTGACATAAAGTTCAGTTGTTTTTGTGGTCGACTGATCTGACAGATATTTGATATTAAAATAAGAAATGGGCACTAAGGGCACTCAGCAAAAGGTGAACGTTAAAAAATACAGATGCACACAGGCCCTCCCATTCTGCTGACTGAGGCTGCAAAACACAGTCCTCCCGAAAAGATCCCTCTTTCTTTCTCTGTTTTTAACTGTTAGTCACCTCAAACCCTCAGGTTTCATTCACAGTTCAAAACCATCTTATCTCAAACACAAAAAAACAATACCTACAAAAACGACATTGTACTGATTTGAGTGACTATTTTTCATGATTCATTATATAAAGTTTGGTCATGACTGCTGAGAAGGGGAGTGGTTTATAAGCGTAAACTTGCAGTTTCAGCAATACTGCAGTCAAAACTTCCACAAATCATTTTAATGTAAAGATTTTAAAGGTTCAAGAGAGCTGAATTTTTTCAACACATCCATTTGTTTCAAATGGTGCAGTAAAATTTGGTGTCCTACTGTAATTAGTACTGTATGTATATTTTCTGTTTGGCCAAATTTTTGATGAAACGTCACCAAAGTTTTTGACAATAAACCTGAAACCAGCAGAATGATGTGATTTTTTTTCAAGATCTTCTCACCAACATTTTGACTGTTGTAAGGGTTTTAAGTTTAAATAGACAAAAACAGCCCAGTTTTGCATGTGATTTCATGACTATAGGTTGGATCACTTTTGTGTTATATCACTACACGACAGACAATAGAAAAGCAGTCACTTCCTACAGTTAAATGTAAACATCATGGATTATGACTTTGAACCAGTTACAACAAAATCACGAGTGGAAAAGCACAAAATTAAGTTCTCTAAGCCAATAATTTTAGACATTAACCTTCAACTCAATGGCAACTGAAAAAAAAGAGCAGTGAAGAAGATCTCAATATAAACTGCAACTGAGTAGTCTTGCCTCCTCTAGGAATAATACACACACACACTGACTTGAATCTTTCTAGGCCCCCACCCATCCCGATTAGGCTGAGCCAGGCACGGTTGCCAGGCAACCATCATTCATGGACTGGCAGTAAATGAATGTTAGTATGAGAATATAAAAGAGAGGTAGAGAGAAGGCGACAGAGAGAAGGTACGACTGAGACAGACAGAGATGGAAAATAACACCCTTTAGGGCGCAAAAAAAAATTAACTGTTGTGCAGTTAATAGACAAGTTATTCACAAGAAAAAATTGAAAAAAAAAATCTGAATTTAATTAAAAGTTATTAAAAAACAGTTATGGTTTTATATAGTCATTCTAATTCAACTACAGTCAAGGTTGAGAGCTTCTCATGAGGTGTCAAACTGACACTTAATATTACAGCAGGTAAACTTAATATGGAGATGGAGACAACAGACAGAGAGACAAAGATCGAGAGTGGGAGGTGAGAAAGTTTCATTCTTAATAATATGAGAGAAATCTTTATTACAGATACTGACACATATATATCTCTGTCACCCCACTGAATACTCAGTTCCAGACAGCTGAAGTACCTCAGTCTGAGGTGATGCTTTCATTTCTTTACTGTATGACACAGTTGGCCACATCTGAATGTCACAGCTAAAAGCAAGACTTTCGCTTTACTGTGAAACGAAGACTTAAAATATGAGGAAAATGTCACATCGACCAGCTGCCATGATTCAAATAACACTGCCCTGGGCAATATCCTATTTCACTCAGTTAAACTGAATAAAATATGAAAGCATATGGTTAATATATATCAGCTGGCTGTCAGTATAAATCTTAAAACTCAGTGAGATCCTCAGTTTGCTGCCAAAGTGTCTTTGAGCAGGAAAGAACATGATAGTCCACTCTAAAATATGTCTTTTGAGTATTAAGCACAATCCAAGGTGACTGTCCAAAGTATGTAGCTTCTCCATGTTGAGAAGCAGCAGTTGGTCTGCTTGATTTCATCTCAGTTTCAATGGCTTCACTAGTGAAAGGTTTACAGTGATAACAGTAGAGCTGCCTCCAACTAATGATTGTCCTAGTCGACTAGTCATTGCGCGCTTATGACATTAGATTTAAATATTCAGGAAATCAGAAAATGGTTCGCAACTGTCCCACTGACACTGTCGTCTTGGCCCTAACGATCGACCAATTGGTTGACTCTTGAGACTCCTCTCATCGATTACGGTTTGGTTGACTATTAGGGGGCAGCCCTTGATAAATGTTTCTAAAGCTTAATAGAAATGCCTAAAATCACTCCAAGGGCATCAGGGAATTCTCTGCTGTCCATCCATATGCACAGAATATTGCCAAAAATTGCTTAACACACAGCCTCTGGCAGCACTTGAGAACTATGAGGAGGGAGACAGCACAACAGAAGTGGATTGTGCTGAAGCACTGGTTTAAGAGGTTTTAATGCATGTTGTGATACTCTGGAGTATCATTCTTGAGCTGATCTTTGACATTAGATGGTAGGGCTGCTGTACTGAGCAACTCCCAGTTTAAGTGTGAAATAGGGTGTTATTGGAAAACAAGGAGCTCATTCAAGTTTCCAAGGTTAAATACATAAAACACGACAACCATATACAACTAAATCCATGAAGTAATGCTCCCTTTGGAATGACACCAGCCAAATATACTTTACACTCTCCCGTTCTTCTGTGCCCTTGACTCATTTCTCTATCGCTTTTATTTGTGTCCTTAAATTTGAGACAACTAAGTGCCTTTTAACTACACTGGAACTGTATTTCTTGTCTGGTATTTTTGGTAATTACCTCTGCCAGGGTTTTCAGTTCAGTTTATTTGTTTATTTGTCTGTTTGTCAGCAGGATTATGGAAAACCTACTGGCCCGATTTTCACAAAACTTGGAAGGGTATAGCATGGGAGAGGAAGGAAGAACCATTAAGTTTTGGATCCAAATCATGAAATAGTTTTTTCGCTAACATAGCAAGATAGGGTATTTGGCATTGGTGGAATAAATGCCAAACATATTAAAATTCAGTAGATGGGACCAAAGTTCAGTAGTGATAAAACATAGGCAATTGTAGAAATACAATGACTCCATATCACAATTCACAGGTTCAAAGGTTACCAGTAATCCTCTGGGATAGCCTACATACGTAGTTGCTCAAAATTCATACAGAGAACAGTTGTTATGGAGCACTCGGGAACAGTGGTTTTGTGGAAAAACTGGTGCAATAATAACTAATGCTACAATGCGTTTTTTTCTCAAAATAAGATGTGGCTATGAAAACGTAAATACACACATATCATGCAGCTAATTATACTCGTATCCAAATGTGAATTGTCTGCAATTATCTGCACCAGATATATTAGAGAAAAATGTTCGAACTTTATGCTTCACGAGTACAAGCAATAATTTAAAACACTCCACACCACTAGACTAAGAGTGGACAGTGAAGCAGGAGACAGCAGTAAAACTTGAAATGAATTTGTGCATTCACATAGTGTGGCCTTTAAATGAAAGAGAAAAAAGTGATCTAATTTTAGGGACTTTTTAACGAGGTAATTGAACACTTTTGAGGAAAACGTTTTTTCCACACAAGTTATCATTCCAAGCAGTGTATTAAAACATGTCTGGAAGGGATCTTGAATTATGGGTAGTTTTTTGTGAAGCTGTATTTTATTTCAGGAAGAAAGGTCTAATCAGCAAATACTTCTGAAAACACGTGCGTGGGTGTGCAGGGGCCCATGTAGTGCTTTAATAGAGTGAAGGTCATGTTTTCTAATGTCATGTACATAAGTCCAACTTCAAATTTTGACCGCATACCACCTCTCTTCTATTTCCCTGTTACTCATTACTAAAGTAAAATTGTATACACAGTGTATGTGGGTGATTTATTTATGACTGCTTACCACAGACAGAGTACTGGTCATTGGGCCGCCATTCGGGCTGAATGTGCCACCATCTTGGTTTAACATTGCAGCTCCATCTTGGCTACCAGGCATGCCAGGCAGATCCATGCCCTGCAGCTGGTAGGGGTGGTGTGGACCTGAGCTGGAGGGGGTCCAGAGGGTGGTACGGTCCAGAGGGGGAATCGTGGGGGAGATGGGGGGGCAGCAAGTGGTCTGGCAGGGTGGGGGGAGTGATGGGTGGGATGTTGAAGTCCTCATCACTCAAACCACCCACTGAGTATGACTAAAGAGAGACAGAGAGAAAGACAAAATTGGAGAAAATACAATTTAAGACACCTGTAAAACTATACTTTTTAAATTCCATAACTGTGTTTTTATTCTTATTCATCACATTGTTGTTTTCCTTTCTGACTCTTCACCAATGTGGGTCAAGTTTGGGGAAGCTGACATATCATGATAGAGCTTGGGTGGATGGGCAATGTTGCCTTCAGCAGAGTGACAACTTGGGGAAAATCAATAAGAATTACATAGGGGACTATAAGAGAGCAAAGTGTCATGAAACATTACTGTCAGATATAATAGATGGAAAAAAAACTGCCCATCACCATTACCCTAGAACGCTAAATCCAGTCTGAACTGCAGCTCTGTGGTGTGTCATGCCGTCATTCTTCCTCAGCCAGAGCTCCTATCAGACTAATTATCACTAATGATATTCTCAGCCTTGAACAAAAGCCTTGTGAGCAAATACTCACTCATTCAGCAACACAACAACACAGTCATTTATATGTACAAGCCCCTTTTGCCTGAGAGAATACACACAGGCGGATCGTTGTGTGTAAAAATATATCAATGCTAATCTGACACGCAAAAAGAGAACCAGTGGCAGTTCCCTATATGATAATGAATTATTCTGAGAGCAAAGACAAATGAGAGGGAGACATGAAGAGGGAAATGGAGTGCGAGAATCATGCAAGAGAAGAGTGAGAGACACAAGGGTGAAAAGAGAGAGAGAGGCAGTGTTAGAGAAGCTCTCTCATACTAATCTGACAGAGGAGATCTTTTATAGAGACTGACAGCCTTTTCTGCTTGGCTAGTCACACCAGTCTCTCCCTCTCGTGCTCTTTTGCTCTTCATCTCTCACCATCCTTCTCCTTCCACCCCTCTTTTGCTCTCTCGCTCTTCTAATCTCATCCTCGATTTCTTTCATCTCTCTCACTCGTTCATTCTCTCTCACTCTTTTCTACTCTTTCTCAAACCCACAGTGCCGTGTTGAGTTATGAGTTGCACGACTTGTGAGCTGAGTGACGAGTGAGTTAGTGGTCGTGTTATGTGATGCATATGCTCGCCATGTAATTAACGGCCACTGTGGGAAGCCGTGATTTGAGTTGACAGTTCCACCACTTTAAAATAAAATGTGAAAATAGAAATGTGTAATGTGGAATATGGAAAATGGTCAAACACCTTGCAGCCCTACAACTAATACCCCCTCCCCTTTCCAGTGATAATTCACAAGGATCTTATTATAACATATATCAAAATAACAATCCTGACTTTTAGTCCTTGGTAGGGGACGAGCACTAAAAAACTGAATCCTACACTTCCCACAATGCAACTCAATAGCTAGCATCTTATAGTAAGTAAATTGACTTTGACGTGACAAAATTGGTGGCGTTCCCCTTTCATTACGGTTAAAGGGAACTCATTAAGACATGTAACTTGACCCTTTAATTTAAGGAATGTACACTGCATTTTCAATGTAGTCCTCATCCAAGTACTGTATTTCTGGTACAAATAGAGTCAGTTTCTTGCAACACATTTACTGTGCTATAGAGCTTCCACATACTGTATACAAACAGTAGTGGAGTAGTGGAATTTCATCTGTCATCATCACTGTTACAAGATCACAGGCTATTACATCCTACAGGGATGTTTTAGATCTAGTTGATCTCACAGATTCTCTGCAAAGTTTTCTTCTCGGTTATCACCAACTGAGACTCCAATCAGTCCCAAATGTGTCTGAGTCTGACTGAATTTAACTACTCAAATCTTAACTTTGAAATTTAAGTACTACTGATTTTGTATCAGTGAGTTCACATATTTAGATTCATATTCAAGTGCCCAGTATTCAAACTTATACGAGCTCAATGTGGATCTAAAAATTCAAGTCAGGTCAAACTGGGTTGGTCAGATTCCAATCCTAAAATCCAAATCAAGATTATCGATCTGTTGCTCATAAGATTCAAATCTTTATGACCATTATTTGTTTCCATACATTTACACCTATGTTTAAGTGGTGCTTTCCAACTATATCTATATATCACAATATTATTAGTAAACTAAAGTTCAGGTGTAAAAAGTTTGTTTGCTCGCATTCTTGCTCAGTCACTCACTAAGTTCTCTAGTTCTGTTCTGCAGTCAAGAATCTAGTAATTCAATTTCTTTGTAGAGGTATCCATCAAATCAGCTAGTTTCAGTTTTACCATTTTATCCTAATACATGTGTTTTGTCTTGTATGTGTATCATCAGGTCCTGACAAATCAAGTCCAGCAGTCAGTTTTATGGTCTTACTCTTAGACACAGTGTCCTGTTGGAGCTCAGAGCTCTGCATAAATTACACTGCTTGTCTGTTGTCTGTCTGCTTTTTTCTCTTCGTCCCTCGTCTACTCCATCATTTCTTCAAGTTCTGCATAAATTACTCCTCTCTCTCTCTCTCTCTCTCTCACTCTGCTCTTCCATTCATGTCAGTACAATGGCCTGTTCCCTGTGCACTGGGAGCTTCTAGAAAGACTAATGTAGTCAGGATTAAGTCCTTCACAACTCCATGTTCATGACTGTTTCATAAAATGCGAAAAAGCACATATGCCTATTGGACATGAAAAGTGTGTAACATCAACATCAGTTTCTATCATCAGAATGGTGATTAAATGTCTCTAGGAGGGAAGATAACTTATATGTGAAGGTACCTAATAGCCATTCAACTGGACTTGACTAGAATTGTCTGAAATTTAAATATATTTCTATGCCTATTTGATAAACTGGTGCATTTTATGGGCACATTTATACACATAATTTATTTTAAAAAAAATTTAAAATTGTAAATTTCCCCACTGTGGGGCGAATAAAGGTTTCTTATCTTATCTATCTGTAAATATTAAAATGTAATGAGGATCACTGACATATTCAAATGCTTTGAACACAATTTTTTTTTTACCTGCATGTGCAATTGTATTTTAGGTGTATAACAAAGTAATTTGAGAAGTATGGGACAATTTCTCTATGTGCTGTATGCCCCTCTATGTGTCTGTTACAATTTGTTACTGCAAATTAGTACAAAGTATCCAGATATAGTAGTCATGGATCTGATTATTTGCATATGTAGTAGAATAAGGTATGTCTACCTAAAAACTGTAGCTGCCATGATGATGTAAATCTTCCCTCTCTCTTTGTCAGTATAGTCCCTGTTCTAGCAAACAGACATTTTAAATAGATTAGACAATAGAAGACAGAGACAGATATAAAATATTATAAAAGTATCCTTTTAGTATCCTGAGGTATACAGATGGTATATACACAGACACAGTGTGTGTGTTAAATGCCTGAGTGACATCTCTCACATTCTATTTTCATCGCTGTTCTCTGCGATCAAATAATAAAGTCTGATTGAAGGTGTGTATGTGTGTGTTTGAGAGACACTGAGACAATGACAGACAGTGGGCGGCAAGTGTTTTTATGTAAGAAAGTACAGGAGAGAATATGAAAAACTGTTTTCAGTTTCACGAGTTTTTTTCTTTATTTGCCTGCATAATAATGTGAAAAAATGTGTGTGCATGTGTGTGTGTGTATGTGAGTGCGTGTGAGAGGTGGGCAATTCCCTTCATCATTTTGGTGGCCCCATGTATCACCCGCTCACACAGTTGATATTTAATCCAACTGGTATGTCGGAATTTTCCGAACTGTGTTAGACACATCAATCTACACATCAGTGTGGCGTAATAATAAATGTGTTGTGTTGGCGATGTTTGTCAAGATGTTTGCTGCAATCTTAAAATAAAATGTAAGTTTTTAGTACAAAATTTCTAGGCTCCATGTTCATGTTGGGCTTCTGTATGTGTAGTAAGGTTGTCAAAAGTATTGATGCTTTTTCAATACCATGTGGTCAAAATGATACAATCTCAGTTATTTATACATTAGATAGTATCAAAAGTACTGAAGCTATAAAAAAACAGATGTACATTGTACAGAAACAATACCAAGCACTGACTCCATACTGCACAGCACTCTGTATTATAGAAACACAATAACATGATCTGTTTGTTTGCTCCAAATGACCATTGTCTCCTAAAAAAGTAATGGTGTTGTTGTACTTTGCTACAAATATAATCTATGTATGCACTCCAGGATAAAGCAGTGTCCACACAGATACCCAAATATTCATAGGAGAAAACTTGTTCAATCTGTGTTAGAGACAGTAACTGGTACAGGACACAAGTTCACTGGAAGACCAAAAATTATTTCTTGTGTCTGTGTAAATTCTTTTTATCACCACAACACTGATCTATCCATATAATACAAAGACAACAGTGTAGTGAAAATTTCAATATAAATGTATTTGGAATATCGGTCTTACAATCATCTGCGTACAGTGTGAAGAGTAGAGGTGAGCTCACACCCAACTGAGTTGCTTCTGAGTTAGAACAATGGAAGTTGAATATGTCTAACTAATGTAAACTATCTGTACTCTGTATGTAAGAAATGAATGTTATCACTGAATCAGATGAGGATTAACCTCCATGTGAATCATCTTTGCCAGCAAGAGCTCTGTGTTGAATGCAGATTCAAAATCTAAAAAGAGAGCCCAGAAAGCTCAGAATAAATGTTTTCAGAATAAATGCACTGAGGTTATCTCACCACTATCTGGCAGTTTCCTCTGATTTAAATGTTTGAAAGTGCTCCTCACCTACTTAACAGAAACATCAATTTTATCTGACTTCACAGGTACAACTGAATTAAGGATGTTAACAACATGACCTGAATTACTCCCTTTGTCAAACCTGGAGGAAAAAATTGTTCAGCTGATTTGTAAACCCAATTATCTGCCACTAACACGTTCCGAGTAGTTGACAGTCCAGTCATCCCCTTCATAGTGTCCCATAAGTGTTTGGTGTTGCTTTTAAAAGCCTTTTCTAATAGTAGCTTGTGTGCCCTCTTTGCCTCTCGTAATTTTCCCCTTAAATCTTTTTTACATGCTTTAATTCTCTTGTTCTGTTCTTGAGGGCAATCTTCCTCCAGTTCATAGTCTACTTAACATCTTTAGTTATGTATATCTTGTTATTTGGATAGATTTCTATCTTGGTTGGTATCATAGAGTGCACAGAAAACTCTATGCAGTCTGTTATTGCTGTTGATATTTCATCCAAAGAGCCATGATGAAACTCTTCCCACAAAGTACAATCAAAACATGCTTTAAGCCTGTCTGGCCCTACATGCGGTTGAGGTCAATGTCAAACTTTCTTACAATAAATATATAATAACCCTTACCCTTTTTTCTCCTGGGAAAATGATCTGATCCATGACTCAAAACTGTGATACGATGCAAACTTTTGTACCCCTATGATCTGCAATTGCACAATTGGCTGAACCTTGTTATCAGTGTAATAAATCAATGTCTTTCTCTTATATAAACAAAACTGTTGGGTGTATTTGCTACAGTTGTATGCTTATTTAAGCTCTGTGTTTATGTGTGAACTTCAATGCTATAAAATCATCTAAAAGACTGGATCCTTGTTTCAGCAATGTTGTGTTTGCATATGTAAGTGTATGCATTCACCCAAGGCAGACGGTGCGTGTCGGCCATGTGTGTGTCCCTCCTCCAGTGCTGTGAGGGTGGGTTGGGTGGCGTCACCTTGCTGAGATGGTGAGGGGGCTGTGGCACACGAAACTGTGGGAAGAATCGCAAAGACAAACAAAGGTTCAAATGGATGCAGAGGCCAGGAGAAGGTCAGAGGTCGGATGAAAAGGTCATGAAGAGCAGCAAAGACAAAGCGAGAGAGAGAGAGAGAGAGAGAGAGAGAGAGAGAGAGAGAGAGAGAGAGTCTATTCCAGTTCTAGGTTACAGACAGACAGTCTCCCACACGCAGGTCAAAATCATGCTTTATCTTTATGGTTTGGTTCAATTTTACATTTTTTACACAGCTCACAGTTACAACTGAATGGGGTTGACAGAAAGAAAGAGAAATAAAACAAGAGTCAGAGAGCTATTTAGAAAGCGAGGTAGTAAATAAATTGCTAGTTTGTTCCCTCCACAGCTAATCCCTGATAAGAAAAGGTTACATCGAGTGCTGTACAGCTGCAATGAAGGAAGAAAGACAAACACATAAAAACATTACTTCCAGATAACAACACTTGCACAAACAGGTTAGCTAGGTTGAATAGTTCATTTTTTATTTTAATGAGCAGCCGATGCGGAAGCATGACGCAGCGGCTTCTCCGGGAACCAAAACAATGTTATTTTTTGTTTCGTTTTTGCCTCTTTAACGTTAGCTGTGCACATTGCAGTAAGCAGTGTTTGTGTCAACCATCACCAAACACTGCTACAGCCTAGCAATCATCTAAATAACAACTTGCACGATGATCTGCTTAAACTGGATGTTGTAAGCCATGTGTGAGGAAACAAAAGTGCGGTCAAGAAGGCTAGGGTCCGTGCTAGGCTAAAAACAAATGGAAGCCAACTGGCTCTCCTTGTCAATCCAAATACAGCTCTGTGCAGTAAGGCTTGCGGTGGTGACTTGTGTGTCAACACTGAATGGTGCAAGACCTCAGTACTAACTTGTACTTGCTGCTCATCACTGGTGAAGATTGTGTTGTCTGTCTGTCTTGTCTGTTAAATGCAGACTATCTAATTTACCATGGGAATTCTCCACTGTCCTGAAAGTAGGAGTGTATTTTCCCTCCAGTGCAAATGGTAGGGATGCGCTCTGTGAACTGTATGGGGCAATTAGCAAACTGCAGAATGCACACCCTGATGGACTGTTTATTGTCTTTGGAGATTGGAGATGCGAATCTCAAGTTAGTGCTCCTTAGATTCCACCAACATTTGGACTTTCCCATTAGCCTCTGTCCTCCATACCAGCTGTACTTTGGGTTTCGTGCTAATTATGAAATGTTGGCATTCTGACATGCTAACCTAGGAGGGTGATAAATATTATACCTGCTAAACATGAGCATGTTAACATTGTGATGTCTCTTAGTGTTGTTTATTCTGGCTTTCCATTCAAAGTGAGACTGCACAGAGCAATGCTGTCTTTCTCTTTGATGTCAGCATTAGAGGCCACCATGTAAAAATATAATTTTATTAAAATTGTCAATGGACAAAAGAGCTCAGGAGTTGGTTAAAGTTAAAGAGAAAATCTTTCAGTCAGCACCTTTGTCACAGTGTGTGTTAAAGACAGTATTTAATACCTTTACAGGAGAGTCACATTGTCTCTCCGTGAAGGAAAAATGATTTGTCACAGCAGACCAATGACTTGATACATGAACACACTGTATGAGGTGACTGAATGAGTGAAACAGATTTGAAATGAAAACAAATGTTTTCAGGCTTCTAGACAGCAAATCTATACATGAACATACAGTACACATATTGTTTAACTCATTCATTTCTCCCTATCAAAGTTGTGTAGTTGCCTCTTTCTGTCTACCTCTCTGTTTCAGCTTTAACACAGCAACATCACACTGCTGCTCCATTAACAGTTCAAAACAAAATGACAAGGATGAGGGTCAGACTGGACTGAAATTGGTCGCATTCATCACAGCAACCTCTGACTTTGCAATGGTACTTCAATAATAAAGCCATAAATTCTTATTCCACACAACTCCCCATCTTCTTATGGCACAACACTATGAATAAAACATCAAATCATAGATTCCTATACCACACAATATTAATCTATAGTGTACTCTATGAATAATGTATCTCCAGTGGAGTCTCTTATTAATATGGGCTTTGCTTGGTTGTGAGGTAATTCTGTACTAACAAACACACATCTTACTCTCTAGAGGACTGACTAGGCCTCTGGAGACTACACAGTGAATGCAGTCACATAAAAACAGTGTTTGCTGCATCGTGCTGTTCTAGGGCTATTGCTTAGTAATCTAAAAACAGCTGATCTTTAATACGTTGGTCACCACATTCAGGTGACATGCACCATCAACTACCTTTGAAACCTAGATTTGCTTTTATGCAATGAATGCAATGTTCTCTAGTGGAAATTTCCATCCATCTTATCCATTCTCTCCTTGTCCTGTTTAGTATCTCAGGGGGCTGGAGCTTTAATCAGCACTAAATTGAGACACTCTGGACAAGGAAATTTCTTTCATAAAAATGATGAATCAATCACTGTACATTTTTCATTTAGGCAAAATGCAAGCTAGAGTTGTATATAACGAGCACTGATTACAGATGAATCTGACAATTATTTTCTCGTTTCATCAATCAATGTTAATATTTTTCATAATTTTGAAATATATCAATCACAATTTGTCGTAGCTGAAAGTGACTTCTTCAAATGGTTTTTTATTTTTGTCCAACCAACAATACAAACCTCAATAATATCCAGTTTACTATCACATAAAACAAAAAAAAGCAGAAATTCCTCTTCACATTTTAGAAGTTGTTACCAAAAAGGGTTTGGCATCTTTGCTTCGATTATCAAATTAGTTGACCAATCATTTTAGCTCTATTGCGAGCACTATACCAAGTGCGGTTGTAACACTGAACTCCTTAACACATAATTGGTGCAATTTCCAAAAACTGAATGACATAAGTAATTGATCAGGCGACGGTTATAGACTGAACAGTTAACCAGAGCTGCAAGCCCTAGTTAATTAACTTAGTTAATTAATCAATCAGTCGATCAACAGAAAATTAATCAATCAAACTATTTTGATATTCAAATAAATGTATCACTCAATTTTCAAGAAAAAAATGACAAACATTTTATGGTCCCAGCTTCTCAAATATAAGAATTAAAAACTACATCCTATGGCTCTAGGAGTTTGTCATAGGCATTTTTAAAAACCATTTTCTGAAGGTTCACTGACTAGACAATTAATTAATCAATAATGAAAATAATCATTGCAGTCCTTAATAAACTATTGCGGTAATTAACTATTTAACTGAGAAAAAAGTTAACAGAATAACCAACAATGAAAACAATTTCTATTTGCAGCCTAACCAGCCAGTGTAGCCTTTTATGATTAAACATAGATATGCACTTACCAATGTATCAATCACAGGCTCCTGACAAAGTGAACAAACAGCTAACTTCAGTGTCATTTTATTGTAACTTCAGCTGCTGTTATCTCAAGGACAGAGGAGAGAGACCATGGACCACAGACTGCTTATTGACATAGTTACACTATGGCAGGAGTAAAGAATATGTGTGTATCTGGGATGTGTCTCAGATTTTAGCCTTTGCACATAGCTTTTTCATTATTAGTGCTCAGAGCATGTTAAATGGTCAAGAACAGTACTGAATGATAACTTTATTAAAAATGTATTAAAACAAATTGTCCTTATTTTAAATAGATGCCTTTATCAAAAATCAAAAAATCAATTCTATTTATTATTTCAAAACTATATTTTTGGTATAATTAACAGTCAATCAACAAAAACTGAAAGCACAAGTGACACAAGAAAAGAATTCTTTCAGCCCTTGATAATTGCCATTATTCAAGGTTTAAAAGGGAAATAATAGTAAATTGATTGAAAACATAGCACTGGTTTATTCAGCAAACTAATTATATGCAAACAACCTAAATAAAGGAACTACTTTTAAAGCCAGAAATGCATCTGTTAAGCAGCTCATGTGGCAATCCACACATATGGCTCAATAGTCCTACATGGTACTGCAGTAGTTGTCTATTTGTATAAGGAAAGTGAAAGCTTGGACATAGAAAATCATTGTGATGCTTTATATGCCTCAGGTTGAGTGCAGTAAGTGATATTGATTTGTGGAACAGGATGGAAGGAAAAATTGGTTTGATGCAACTGGAAATAACTCTGAAAAGTGAAATAGCTGAAGGTGAGCTCAAAGACACAGTGGGGCATGATGATCTCAAAGAAACTATCCACAAAATTCTGCTGTAAAACATCATTAATGCACTACACTGTAAATTAATTTGAACATGGGCATAATGGCAAAATCTTTTCTCCTCCCCATGGAGACCTTGCAGTGTAGCTAAAATACTGTTGGTTAACGAGGGCTCTTCATCAGAGCTTTGCAAATACATACAGGTTTGAGTGGCATTCCTTAATGTCAAGTATAATAAAGCGTATGATAGTAGAATCCCAATAGAAAGTAATTTATAAAAGAGATCATATCTAAGGTGTCTACTGACAAGTGATACTACATGCTTTGTCTCACTGTGCCCTGCATTAATTTGAACAGATATTTGTTAGGATGGCCTAAAGTCCTTCTCTTCTGCAGGTGCAACATTTGTTTATGTTTATGACATGTATGTGTATGTATGTTTATAACAGATTGCAACATTAGTGATTACACTTGTGAAAGGTTTTTCAGCAAGATACAGAACATCCAATTCAGCTGAGAGATGTTACAACAATTAAGTAATTAGTTCAGTTTCAAAAATAGTTCAATGTAATTACAAAATAGAAAATGTCAACTTCATAGGACATTAACTCACTCTGTCTATGTTTCACACACACACAAATACACTAACCTGATTGGTTGAGGCAAAGTCAAGGCCTGTGTCTGGCATACCCAGGAACATGGTGTCCCCATCCAGCTGGAGAGAACAAAAAGCAAGAGCAACAATGTCAACAAACTATAATCAAGCGCAGCAAACAGAAAACAGCCAGCAAGGAGACAAAGAGTGGAGATGGAGGTAACAGATTACTGGCTAGCAGCCAGTATGAACGATTAGTCCACAATCTGTATGCCATCTCCTTCACGCACAGAAATCCAGTTTATTGTCCATGTTCTCACACAGAGACTCAGATTAGGTTTTTATATATATGGCTAAAATGTAATGTAAAAGAAGATGATGAAAAATTACTCACAATCACTGGGGAGTGTTACTGCTTCATCATATCATTACATCTCTACATACCAATTACTACATGGCACTTTCAATTTTGAGTATGTTGTTTGTTCAAACCAGGAAAAGTGCACAAATCAAGAATACTCAATTTGTCAGTAGGTGTGATTTTAATTCATGATTGTGCTGTTGATACACTATTGTTACATGGTAGTAACATTCCACAGTGAGCGTGATTGGATCTGTCAGGGTCCATGTTACATCATTTCCTGTTAGTACAACACAGGAAATTATACTGCTGTCTCGTATACTAACAGCACAAAGTGTATACTATGACAATATATACAGATTATACAGAACACAGTGAATCCTATTAGAAACATAGCAGTGTGGACTTTCACTTCCTTATTTCCCTCTCTTATCTCCCTACACTTCCTCCTGTGGGGGCTCCCCTCTCCTCCTTCCTCCATTAGCTTTTGTTTGTCCCACACTACAGATAGCAGTGAAGAACAAAGGTTTGAATGTCTCTGAGCATGTCAGACATGGTAGACACTAGACAGCTGCTCATATCACATACTTGCCACATATTCATTTTAAGTGACTAGAAGCAACTAAGTGTTTGCTTCTGATATGATGAAGGTTACCCCTTTGTCACTGTTACATTCAGAAAACACATTTTAGTCAGCCATTAACTTTGAAATAATTCTTTTTTCTAAATGAAGTCTCCACTTCAAGACAATAATGTATGAGACTATTCCTGCCCCGTCCCTGTCCCGTCAGTCCCGTCAATTGCTATTTATAGTAATTTCAAGTAATTTCTTAGTCTTAGTCTACCTGTTTTTAACTCTTGCAGGTTTGTTTTCACATACATAAAATCTGGAGAGAAGACTGGGCTACTTTTTAGGCAAAACTCTTTAAAACAACAACTTCGCTATGTTGACATAGGCTAATATGAGATGTGTCTTTTTTTATGAGATATGTCTTTGCTGTCAATTCATACATGGTACTCCTATAACCAAAATAGTTTTCTCCTCTATTTGACTGGTTGCTTCAGCCTGCGTAACATTAAAGTCATGTTGTAACACATTCGTAGAAATGCTCTTCTTGACACATATATATATATATATATATATATATATATATATATGTAAGTTGCAAAGTTATTTTAAATTGATAAATTATCCTTATCAAAATTATCAACTTTAATTATTCTACTAATCGTTAATTGTTAATTGTGGAAGTGGAAGTGTGTTGTGGAAGTTTCAGTCAAAAAATTGTAGTATCTGCTGCAGTAACCAGGTCAAAACCTACATCCCACACCAGGAAAACAAATACATATTTGAATCCATAAACCATATTCAAATAATTCATGGTCATCCTGGGTACATTTATTGTCTTGCTTGACAAACATACAGAAAGTTTGAACAGGTGGGTAAAAGCAAAGCACTGTCTCTTACACCTACACCTACACACAGCCTCACACACACATACATACACACACACACACACACACAGACACACAGGTGGACAGGTGGACAGACAGGTGTAACTGCCCTATCCGTTTGCCAGCTGTTGGGTATTATGCAAATGAGGTATAGGTTTACAGAGTCAACACAAAGCCAAAACAGTGCTGTGATGGACACACACACACACACACACACACACACACACACACACACACTCTCAATGTGGCTTGTAGAATTAACAGTTAATGTTCAAAGCTTTATATGAAACAGTTCTACATATGAAATAAAAGTAACATGGTGAGAGCAGAGTCTGTCTGCCTGATCTTCATTCTTCCTCTCTGGGCGCAAACAAGGGTTTTTTTAAGACCAAACAGATGAGAGGAAGAGAAGAGCAGACATGCTGACTTCGCTGTCAAATCAGCTTCTTCCATTTACCTTTGACAATAATGAATCACAGACAAAGACATACTTTATACATGCAGTGATGGAAAAAGCTTCATGTACCATGATGTCACAAAGCCTTTCAGAAAGAATAAGATACATATAATAATACTGGGTAAAACAACAATAATTCCATAACTACTTGCCACTGTTCAGCGATCAGTTAGTAGAGTCAAAAATCATACCTGTCACCTCATGTGTAACATCCTTCACACCAGCACAACCAAATATCACATTCAGTGTGATCACCTGCCCCTACCCCTATCTAAACCAGCTTAACATGCTTTAGTCTGTGGTCTAACTTCACGTCTAAAAACTGTCCAAATTCTGAGGTTTTATGCTCGGCATCAGTAACTGTGAATCACAAAAACTCAAAGCCAAAGGTTACAGACAAACAAGAAAGTACTTTGACAATCATAGATGTTGGCAAATACGCTGACAAGTGTCACCTTAAACTGAAACAGTCTAGAAGATAGTCATTTGTAGATGGTAAGCTAAGTGGCTAATGTGTTCCTGCTATCCACAGGACAAATACAGCTCTCAAGCTACAGTAAGTACTATCAGAAGAGAAGAGATAAGAGGGACAGAGAACAGAGAAAAAAGCCATAAGTGAGAAATGGTGGTGATTTCTTTTCAGTAGGCGCTCAGTGTGAGAGGCTGAGTGGAACCTTTTACACTCTTCATCAGTCTTTGGAGGGATGGACAGACAGACAGGCAGGCAGAGATGACAAGATACAAAATTGTATTTTGATTTCTATGCTAATTTTGTGCCAAAATTAGTAGAATGACAGAAGGTGAAGTATTGTATGTGAACAGATTCACTGACATTAACAAATATTTTCTATCTTTCTACTGAAGAGGACATCACATTTTGTCAAGAGACAACTGTAAAGAGAAATACGGCTCAACCAACACATGGAAAATAATGAATTCTATTTTAACAGGTACAGAACTTGAAACTGAAGCAATTTTTATTTCACTACTTTGCAAGTGACACTGGGGTTATTTTTATTTAAGATGTACTGGCAACAAGCAGGTCAGAAACGAAACTCCCAGTTTGTTGGGTAGATGATGCAAAGAGTACTAGTAAACTGTGCCGGCTTACTCATAAATAACTGTAATGTTCAGTGGCAAAAAAGTAAGACTGGTTTTGATGGGCTGTGCATCTGACTCAATTTGAGGGAAACACCACCGGTTTGTTGTGTAACTGATTAGGTGAGTCATAGCTGGTTTGCCGTAAAGCAAATAGTTCAGTGTCCTGTTTAGTTATCCATGACAGATTTTTTAGAAGATGTTAAATGCACTGTCAAAGATGTTCACCAAGATTTGATGTCGTAATGCATCCAAAAGTTGTTCTGATTCTTTCTGTAAAGACAACAGTAGAGCTGCAACAATTAGTTAACCAAAAATTATATCTGCAACTATTTTGATCATCTATTAATCTTTTAAGTGATTTTTCAAAGCAAAATTGCCAAACATTTGCTGAATGGTTCCAGCTTCTTAAATGGTAGGAAGTGATGTTATTTTGTCATATAATGACAGTGAACTGGACTGTTGGTCAAATAAATCAAACCTGAATACATCTCCTTCTTGAGCAGTGGGAAATTATTATGGGCATTTCACTATTTCTGATGTATCATAGCCAAAAGGATTAAACTAAAAATATTCAGCAGATTAATTGATAATGAAAATAATCATTTGTTGCAGCTCTGGTTCATAGTAAATTGTAAGCAATGTTGTTTTGTCACAAAGCTCCATGATCCACCATTGAAATATTGAAATAAGTATATATGTATGTATTTTGAAAATGTAATTTTCACATAAACTTTGGCGGTAGATATTTCTTTTCATCCAATATTCACCTGATTTGTCAAGAGATCAAGAGTCACCTCTGACACAGTCACAACAAAACACATAGTACATAGTATCACAAACAATCATAAATGATAGCAGTTTAGATATGGGAAGCATGTTCTAGGAGTACATGAAACAGTCTGTGAACCACCATCAGCAGTTAGCTCCTGGCTTCTCTACTACAATCTCGACATGTGCAATGCAATGAACGGTGTGTCAGCTGGCTGTGTGACACATGCCTGTTTAATATCCTGTGATCTTCTTTGAGAGATACAAGATCATCTAAGTCACAGCAAGTGCTTAGACATAGTGTACATTTAAATTTCATTTTCCATTCCAAATAAATCAGGGTACAACAGGTCATAGCTGAGGTAGAGCCTCTGCCTCATTCTGAGTCAGGATAAACCCTGTTATTGTGATGCTGGGGCCATTCTGTGAAAAGGTGTTTTCCCTTTAAATGTACTGGTAAAACTTCTAAAGCAGACAAATTACACATATTTAGATGCATTTATGATCATGGTATGAGGATTAAAGCTGCAATTACAGCTGATTAATCGATTACTTGATTAACATGAATTAGTTTGTTAATTAAGTAATTAGTTAATTAATTAATTGGCTGAGCCATGTTTCAAGCAAAAAACATTCTGTGGTTTCAGCTACCCAGAAATTGGAAACTAAACAATTAATCGTAATAATCACAGGAATTTCAAAGCTAGAGTATTGCATCCTCTCGCACAAGTACTCCTACAGTATCTCTGTCTTGTGTGTGTGTGTGTATGTGCCTCAAACCTTACAGTGAGAGAACTCAAAAGGATAGCAAGGTTTGTAGTCAAACCAAATTACCCTCTCTCTCTCCCCTTCATGCCTCTGTCTCTCACTCTCTCATCTCTGCTGCTTCTGTGTGTGTGCGCGTGTGTGTGTGTGTGTGTGTGTGTGTGTGTGTGTGTGTGTGTGTGTGTGTGTGTGTGTGTGTGTGTGTTTGTGTGGGTAAAGCAAAGGTTTGAATAACAAGCAGCCAGCTAAGTGGGTCAGGGTCGGAGGAAGGGGGGAGAAAGGGGGAGAGAGACTATTAGGATGACAGACAAGGACAAAGGAAAAGAGAGAAATACACTGTACTGTATTGAGGAAAAAGGGAGCAGAGTGAGGAAAAGAAAAAAGGAGAAGTTGGGAGAAATGAAATGTTCAGTTGATAAGGAGATGGAGAAAGCTGTAAAAAGGGGAGTAAAAGGGAGAGAGTGATATGGAGTGAGGTTGCGGGGTAAAAAACAGAGATGTCCTGTGAGGTGAGATACTGAAGAATCATGAATGAATCATGAAAAGAGGAATTATCTGATCTTACTGTTGAAATTTTCTTCTGAAAAAACAAACTCTTAAAGGGTAAAATGATAGATCTGATAGCTTCAACTTAAACAGAATATATCACACAGGATAGTTTAAAAAACAAATAAATGCACTGTAATAAAAGTTCTGTGTTATGACCATGCTAACAAAATGTTTGCAGTGTTGGGTTGGACTTCCTCTGCAAATAAAGCCAGTGTCATAGATGGAAACATGACGTCTTCTCGGGTTGTGAGACTGTCTTTTTGTAAATGTGTCAAAAGACACAGTTAACTTCCTGGAGACTATTTTATCACTCAAGGGTTTGGGTGGCGTGTGAAACCATTTGTCTGGACTGAACTGAATGGATTTCGGTTGACTCGAAACTGCATCAGGGGACATAAATCAACTCACAAGTCATTTCAGTGAGAGATAGATAGAAGACAACCAATGAATTTGTGTGTGACAGAGAAAAAGAGAGAGAGAGATATTCACACAGCTGTGGTAGTTCAGCTCAGCAATTGTTTATCTCGCTTATCTCTGTCTCCATGACAGCATTATAAACCAAGTTTTACTGGCTAAACTGTATTCACCCTGACTGTAAGTCACTGTGTAAGTGTGTGGAGGGAAATTGTACATTTCTTGAAACAGCTGTTTAATCATATATTCTCAGTGTGTGTGCAGTACTGTCTTTATGGTAAAGATTTCCTCATTGTGCTTCCAGTCAAGACAGTGTTTTAGTTTAAACTTTTGTGAACTCTGGCTGATCAAATTGTAAAATCTGAATGAATCACCATGTACAAAACTGTCTTGGAGTTTCTGTAATATTTTCTCTTTATTTCTGTCAGAGTATGCGCTACCCTGATGACATATCATTGGCAGCTGTATTAATATTTGAAGTGTCACTAATACAACTACTGACACTGCTAAACTTGTCATTATTGTTATGCAGGACTTGAGGCTCTGCAGTGAAGTTCGTCTTTATACTGTTGAGCAACATTCCTGTAAATGAAACCGTCCACAATCAGAACAATTAGAGTTGATTATGCTAATGATATCAGGAAAGCGCACCTCCTCATCAACAGGTGGCATTCATCAAGTTAAGACGAGCAATTTATGGCAAGTTTGTGCTGTTAAGAGTTTGTCGAATCTGATTTGAATCACTTGTATGCGCAAACCTCATGGAAAAATTAAGAGAGGTTGAAGTGTTTAATGTTTAAGAATAGCCCAATAAAATGTCCTTGCAAAAAAGAGTGGTTAAAATCCAAATCTGACAATTCCCACTGTATGCACTGACCAGAAGTAGCAGATAAATCACAGATGAGCAGAAAACTTTGTAGTTATAGATTAGTTAAAGTAGTTAAAGTTTATAATAGCACAGGGTCAAAACATACTTGAGTTTACAAATTTAAAATGTGACTTATTCATTTTAATCTACCCACAGTAATGAGCACAATACGTCACAGTTATCACAGAATGATTGTGAACAAAAGCTGAGCGCTTAACAAAAATGGACAGCAACAACTCAGGAACTGATCCAATCTCTTCTGCCGCAAGTTAATTGATCCAAGTCATTGTCGCTAATACAGTACACACACACAGAGAACAATACAGCAATGATTGCAGTATGTGATTTGATTGCAATATGTTTGTTTTGGAAACGAAATCCTGATAATTAGTCTCTTCTGGCAGCGCTCTATCTCCGCCCATCTGTTCCATTTGGCATCCCTCCACCAACCAGGAGTCCCTCATTGCTCCGTCCCCATGATTCGACCAACTGAAACGCTTTCAGACACACCGAAACACAAGCAACAGTGCTGAAAGTCACCCAATCATCAGCAAGCTTAAGAGGAGGGGAGAGTTTGTGTGTGTGTCTGTGTGTGTGTGTGTGTGTGTGTGTGTGTGTGTGTGTGTGTGTGTGTGTGAGGGGTGGGGGAGTGGGGGTTGGCAAGGTATTCAGTAGCGGGAATGACAGCCAACATGGACAGACGGACAGACAGATTGACTGGTTGTGTTCTGATAGATAATTAGATGAGATGCCGACACTTTGGCTGGTTCGAAAAAAACTGTAGGAGGGGACAATGGGAGTGTGTGATACAGGAAAAAACTCTGGGAAAGGGCCAAAGGATAAGATAACTGTAGATGTACTGTATATCTTTTTAAATAGCTGTGACTGAATTATAAAATTCCTGCTGGTATAGCACAAGAAGCAGTCAAGCTGGTTGCGTCAATGTACATACATGAAAAGCCATTTAAATATACTGACAAATCCATTCTAATTAATTTTAGTAATCCTGACTGACAGAAATTGTTCTTTAAAAATTGTAGTACTGCCATGAGGGAATAGCAGAGTGGATCATCCTGTTTATGCCAGGGCTACTTGCCAGTGATCATAATATACAGTAAGTTCAGTCAGCCAACTCATGTGGAGTAGATTTATTATTACATGAACACCGAGTGTGTACCCTGCAGGTATACACTAAGCCCAGCACTGAGTGTGACGTTAACAGACTGTCACCCAAGGTAACATAGAGTCAGAGCCTACAGGTTGGTGCTGGGATGGAGGCGGGGTTCGGCAGCAATGTTTCCAAATGAGCTGTAGTGCAGCAGCACAAAGGGCAAAGGAATGGGCAGAAGCTTCAATAGGAGGTCTTTGTGTAAGGGTGTACTGGTTATATATTGCACTGAGGGGAGTATGTTCTATGTGGTGAAATCGTGCTAAACTGTCCCCAAACGCCTTGCTCGTAGCTGTGGGTGTGTCAGAGTTCGTAGCAAATACCTTGCTTGTTATCAGACATTCTGTAAATAAGCAGCCTATGACTTTCTGAAACAATTTACGTGACTTTGTGCTAAGCAGCACTTCTTCAGCAGACATACTGACAGTAGGAAAGCATAGGTGTTACTTGTAACATTAACAATGGCCCTTTTCCATTCAAGTATCCCAGTAAAGTCATGACAGTGTGACATTAATTTTATCATCTACACCTGTGATTTTCCTACTGTCACATGTCAAAATGTCTTCTGTGACAACAGCGTAAATTATCTTCTCCTGGCAAAGTCTGGCAAAGACTAAACTTCCTGTCCCACCACTGCATTACTTTTTTGTCACTTTTTCAGCAAATAACTATGGAGCTGGCAGGTAAATATTGCTTGAAGTTTGCATAAAGTTTCAGTTTTCCCACTTTCGACCCCTCTCCATTTTCATATTGCTGGGCAGTCTTGGAACATCTGCCATCCTACAACCAGGGATACAAACAGGTAAGGTTTAAAACAGGTAAGAACATTGAATGGACATAGAAAACCAGGTACAACTAGGGGGTTACAGGGGTATGCCCCCAGAAGATTTTTTTTCAATCTTAACGATTAAATGCATCAATTTGGCCTACTCTGAAGAGAAAATGAAACATTTGTTTTGTGAAACACTACTAGCAAGAGCCTTTTACAAAACAGGAATCTATAACATCAGGTTGTGTTGTAGGCTTTCACAAAAGTCCTGGCTACTGATTAGGTTTGATAATATTATTTGATTTAGAAGTGAAAAATCATTCAATCATCATTTTCATTCCTGATTTCGCAAGAAAAAAAAAAGATCTTTGTTCTCACCCACTGCATGCCCGCATTTAGTTCATTTTTACCAGCACCCATAGTGCAAATTTATAAAAAAATGCTTTACCCATTACTCGAACCGGTGCAGGACTCTTGGGCTGGGTATACTTCAGAAATGTAATATGGTAGACTACTAATACTGATTATTATAAGTGAATGTGACTGAGTATTGACTGATATGGCCAATTTTGAGTAGGGATGTTCAAAAACAGCCCATGGAGCATGTAATCTAGAATGAACACTGAATATGTGCGACTTGCAATCGAGTGCTCTCTGACAGACCATCCCACCTACACAAATCTCGTAGGTTACCTATTTTGAACTGAAAATGCTGAAAGCTGAGGAGTTTGCATCTCTCTACCTGTGTCCCATGGAAAATGAACAGTGCAGAACTTTGTGCCACAGCTCGTTCTCACTGTAAAAGCTAAACAGCCGAAACCAGCATCCTTTCAGCTATGAGAATGATTTAAAACAATGATGAAACTACACCAGAGTCATACGCATATCTGAATGCCATTTAAATGTGACACAGGTGGACTAATACCATGACTCGCATGATTTGAAAGCAATTCATGACATCAGATGATGGCTGCTCAACAGATGACTCTGTCCTTTTGATGTATCGTAACCTCTATCGAGTTTTGAGTGTATACGTCCCAGTGCTCTTGATGTCTTTTCTCATTCTGTCCTCTATTTGCTATCATTCTGTTTCTGTTTCTATCTCTATCTATCTATTTCTACCCCTTTGGGCTTCTCTACAATCTCAAATCATCCTGTCCCCTGACTAATTTGCAACTGTTTTGCTGCCCTCCTTCAATCTATATTCTCCTGCTCTTTACTAAGGTCTACTTCTCTCCTCCCTGTTCTCTCTTCCTCTCTATTTGCTTTAGAAATACCTCACCCAGCTTTCACAATCATCATGTTTACATTAGCCCCCCCTCTCTCGCACCCTTCTCTTCCTCTACTAAACTCTCTGATTCATCTCATCTCTGCTCCTCTTGCATTCTCTTTTTCTTTCTTTCACAAGGCCACACATTTAATTAAAGTTACTGTATGTATTTACACTTAAACCAGAAATACCTGTGCAGTTTCATACAGATGCTAAAGTCACCTCATGATATTGCAATGTTACAATTAATCAACTTCTGCATCAAATTAATTACTCCTATAAATTGTCATTGTGAGCAGTGCCAATCAGAGCTGAGCATGGCTCACTCACTTCTGTTCATCCAGCCAGGCTTCCATGTGACTGAACTGTGCACATGCATCACAACAGTGACACTGCGCTGGCTGCTGGTCACAGAATCAGGCACTTTTTTTTAATAATACATTGCTTTATTGACAATGTTAATATAAAAAGATGTGCCATCCAGGTAAAATCAATTAAGAGTCTATACTATTCAAATCCTTTATTCAAAATTATTCAATCAGTTTTAAAGGTAATAAGACTAAAGAATGTAGAACATTTTAAGATTACACAAATCTTAAAAGATCATTGAGAGATTCATTAGGCCACCATGTTTACCACCATCTTTGAACTATGACTAGACTATAAATATAGTGTTCTGCACTGAGTTGAGTATCCCAGACAAGCCTTCTTCTGAGTTTAAGTTGGACTGGTAGACCCTGACACCAAACATGGCCATATCCTTCACTAAATTACAGTAACTTAAAGCATCTGATTAGAAGAACATACTAGAGGCAGTGCATAGCTTGGGAATAAATACTGTCTGGGTCAGTCTGGGAGGCTTCCCAAAAAAAGAGGGAGATGTTTAAATAAGAAAAGGACCAGTGACAGGCTGATTCTTGATGTGGCCTGTTGAAGTTGCATGTTTTCCGGTAAACATGTAACATCATTTCCTCAACCTTGTCGAGCAGTCCAGCTGTCAGTTTATTGACTACTAATTTGTAGGGCTGCAACTAACAGTTATTGTCATTATTGATTCATCTCTTGATTATTTTCTTGATTATCGATTAACCACTTGGTATACAAAGTATCAGAAAACCGTGAACTGAATGGCCATTACAATTTTCTACAGCCCCAGGTGATGTTATCAAATGCTTTGTTTTGTCAGACCAACAGTCAAAAACCCCTAAAATATTCAATTTACTTTAATGTTAAGATGATGAAAAGCAGAAAATCACACACAGATTTAAGGAGCTGAAATGACCTAGATTTTCTTGTTGTACGTGTTAAAGCCAAAGGTGGTCGGGTGGACGGTAAGCATACAAAGCAAAGGACTTTAACACCAGAGTCTGACGTTCACATCCTGAGTCCGACGTGCGGTTTGGTTGAGGGACCAAAAGCACTGTTGGCTAAGGTCAGGGAAATGTTATGGTTTCTGCTAAATGTTAAATTGAATTCTGTATCAAGTGAACATTTTTGCTCTACAGTCAATAACAACATTATTTTGGTAGATAGTGCATTAATGATATAGTGTGTAACATTTCTGCATTAAAAATGTCTAAAAATGACAGCCAATGTCATATATTTTGCTGAGTTTTGTACTTACATTATCCCAATGTTTCCAACAATGTTCAAACCCAGCAATGTCCATAATTATATTCAAGGTAACGGTGTGTTCCATTTGTTCGCCTATCAGTGGCCACACGGGACACCGGATGAGAAATAGTGACGAAGGAAGTCAATGAACATGACTAAACGAAAGGTGTACAAAACTTTAATATATTACCTTGTTCATGAACATTTCTGTCTGTCTTCATCTGCAATCCTGGTTGTTTAACAATGAAGACAACAATCCCAAGCTACTTCATGACGTCATCAAACAACGTCTTTTGTTTTCACTGTTTCGCTGATTGAGAGACCCATAGTGGTAGAAATTACATACTATGCCTTTGACAACATTTCTTCATTATGTTGACAAAAGATATAATTCAGGTGGCATCGTGATTCCTATAAAATGTATTTGCTATTGCACTTTAGTACTATATAAATGATATCTCCAGGAGGTGGGGCTGATTTCATTTATCACTATGCTCATAGGTGTCAGTGAAGTCTTAAAAACAGTGTACACCATTAATATTATTCTTGATGTTATTTCAGAGTAAATTCAGTGTACATTTCATGGCAATCATTATAAGATGGCTACAAGTAATATAAAAGATGTGTGTGGGCGGAAAGAAAACTAAATTAAATTTTTCCAGACCATCAAGTTATTTAGGGTTATAATGTTTGTGGTGGTGCATATTTGAACAACAACATTTACCAACCACTTTTTACTTAAAACTCAATGCAGTCACCACACAATCAGTCACCTCACAAATCATCATAAAATCCATTTCAGTGAGACAAAGAACAGATTTACATCCACTGTGCACATACAACTACAGATGAAAAATCAATACGTGTATCTCTTTCTTAAAGGAACATTCAGTTGCAGTGATATACTAGACACCTGAAATAATTATTTCAATTAATAGTAATTTCATATTCAAAACCATCAAAAAAATGTACGTATGTTGCCAAAATGTTTAATAAGCATTAGCCTAGTTGTTGCTCCTAGTTCCTAATCATAGGCACAACATGTAGTGAAATATTGCCTTTCCAAAGGTAATGGTGCAGCGAATTTTCTCTATTTAATTGAAATGGAAAATGTAGACCACCACTGGTATTCCATCTTTACATTAGCACATCTGGACACGCCTCTGCTCTCTCTCTCTCTCTCTCTCTCTCTCTCTCAAACACTCAAAACACACACACACACACACACACTCTTTTTCGCACAACCTCTCTCTGCTCTGTTCCTCTTCTTTTTCTTTTCTCTCATTTTGTTTCTTCTGTGTTTCCTACTTCCTCTCTCCCTCTTTCCTGTGCTGTGCCTTTTTATATACCCTCTTTTCTCTTTCTCTCTCTGTTCCTCCACACAGTAATATGATCTCTTCTATCAGGCCGACAGAGCCGTGAATCAAAAGACACAGAGAGAGAAATATAGTACAAACCTTAGTGGCCCCACCCCCACTACTCTCTCTCTCTCTCTCTCTCTCTCATCTACAACATCCCTACCCCCAACAACCCTCTTCTCTCTCTCTCTCTCCAGTCCCTACCCCCAACCACATAGCTTGCTCTGTCTCTCTACATCCCCAGCCTCTATCTTCTATCTCTCCCTCCCTCTTTCTGCAACAAATACACTCACTGACAACAACACAGTGTATCACTGTATGATTCTGTGTGCAGGGAATTTCTACACATTATGTTTGATTCTGAGCTTAAAAAGCAGGTTGGTATACAGAGCAGTCAGTTCAACCCTTAAACGTGAGAGACAATATACATAAAACACAAGAAATATCTATAATCTAGCTCATGAAAACATTCATGGGAAATTCTGTTAATGCCCAATCAGCACATATTGATGTCAGAATTGGTAGACAATCAGATTCTGTGCCCCAATTCCAAGCTACATGCTGAATGTATACAGTATCTACCATATAACACTTGTCATACTGTATTGTTTTTGCAATTAGTGTAGAAGAAATCAATATCTGTGTTTTGTCAGACATCTCTGTCAAACACCGTCTGAATCTGAATAGTTTTTGTTTTCCAAGATCTTTCGGGAGCCATCGCTCCACAATTTAGTTTTTCTCAGCTGTACAACTTAAGTAGCATCTCTGTTTCCTTTGTACAGTGCATTGTGGAACTTATACTTTTAGACTTGTCACACACAAACCACATTACATCACCCAAAACTTGCTGAAAATTAGTACATAGTACACATACATTGGATGCAGCTAAAGTCAGTGCAGTTGTGGCACTTAGGCAAAGAGGGTTTGAATGCAGCATTTCTGTTTAAATAATGGTAACAAACCATCCTGTCAGGGATGCAGTGAGGGAACAGTGAGGGAACAATCATTAGGTTGTACACCAGCTAGTCAGCGATGACAGTGTATTCTGATATTACTCAGTCCACTAAGTCCATGACGGAGGCATGCTAGGGTTAAAAAAAAGCCAGTAAAACTGATCTGTACAATAAGTACAATAAGTCACTTTATGTAAAGGATATTAAATGATGCTGATGATTTCAGTTTACATCCCTGCTTCTGCCCTGCTGTGTGGGAGACAGGGAGTATTCAGATTACTTTCCTTTATATGCTTTAGCAACAAAAACATATTTACATGTCATCAATAACGCTAACAGAAATGTAATCGAAACTGAACTGAGAGACAGAGGACTCCATACAGCGTGACTGTAGCTTGCCACAGTTTTACAGGTGAAACTAGTGAAATGGTTGTTAACTATTTAAAAAACATATTTTACCATTGTTTTTTCACTTAAAATCTTACTTTTTTAATTATCTCTATTAATACTGGAAAAAATTGTTTTCAATTACATTTTTCTATAAAATGACAAAATGAACATGTCCCATTTTATTGTCTGAACAATGAAGAGAGGTTAATAATCTGCCCTTAACTTTAATAGCAGCACTCATCAGCTGTGCCTAGTTAAATAATGAAGCAATTCATCACTGTCAAATGAGCATGATCTCACTGTGTCCTGACCCAAACACCTAGCTCCAAAAAAACATCCCTTTGCATACCGAGATATATGAATAGACAGATAGTCCTGTATTGATCAAATATTATTCTATGACCAGAGGACTAATCCATCCATCCAAGACATTTGATCCATAGCAGCTTCAGTTGTGAATCTGACCCTGACCTTTGACCTTGCTCTGGAGGGAGAAAGCTTCCCAGACACCAATTAAGTATCACAAAACGAAATGAGAAGCACTTCTATGAATTCCAGTAAAAATAATCAATTTTGAGTATACCAAAAGATAATGTATGTTTTTCTGTTTTTCAATCCTGCCACAACTCTTGTGTTTGTAGTTACATGTTTAAACCTAATTACATTTCAATTAGCAGTGGTGAAGTTTTAATTAAAGGTGTCATTACATCACTGACAACAAATTACAGCCTGCGTATCCTCCAGTGAGGGGATCTGATACAGAGACACGAGTAACACTGGAATGTAGTAGTTAATAACTGGAGACTAATAAAGCAATTAATTACCACATAATTGGCAGGGCATGACAGATGAATACACAGAGAGAGGAGAGAGCCAAGGTAACCTGAACAGGACACTACAAATGTGGCTTTCATCTGTAGACACAGGACACAGAAGTAGCCTAGAAGTAGCCTCACCTTGTTGGTGCCAAAGGCCGGGTCGGGGTAGGAGAGCTGCCCCAGCCTGGTGTGGTCTGACGCGGCCAGAGGCTGAGGAGGAGGCGGGTAAACGGTTACATCCATGGCTGAAAATACATCCACTTCTCCACCTCTTCCACTTTCTTTCTTCTCTTATCTGTGTGTCACAAACCACCGGGTTCACCTTTTGCAAAGTTTTTTTGCCAAACAGAGAAAAGAGTCCACTAAAACGAGCTTGTTCTGGGAAACAAAAGCAGGTTTGAAGCAGAAAGGTCGCTGAACTGAAGCTAAACGGAGCTAATGGAGTCGCTGAAGTTCAAGCTGAGGCTCTTCTCTCCACACCGGCTCTCAGGCTCCGGTAACTTCCCGGTGAACCAACTTCTTCAACACCTGCCGTTAAGACAAACGTTCACGCGCAGCGGTGCACTCTGGGAAGCGTCGTGTCCCGCGTCCTGTGGCGGTGTGTGTTTGGGACAGGGGGACGTTTTTGGACCCTGTCTGTCCCCGGCTGGGACTCTGTGTTTGAATGTTCCTCCGCCGCTGCTCCTGCTACTGCAGCTGCCGCGCGCCTCCTCGATGCTCTGGTACCTCGCATACAAAGAACTCCTGCAGCAAGCTAGCGGGAGCTAGCCGCAGCGGACACCGGATGTACGCTGTTTCACAAAATAAAAGCGGCGATTCAGTCATGAGCGAAAACGAGAGCGTGGAAAGGAGGAAGCAAACACAAGTTATTCACACTGTCCACGAATCCCATTATCTATAATTAGAAGCTTTAGTGACTTGTCTTTTAAAAATTACTGTTACACAATCTTCCCCAGCAGCAATTTTATTTTGAAAGTAACCGACATACAGATTTACGTCTGCCTTGACAAAGAGGGTCTAGAGGAGCAGACTGTGCTCCATCTAGAGGAGAAGACAGTGTCCAAAGGTCCAGCCAGGTGTTTCCGTACACTGAAATAAATGTTACAAGTGTGTGTGTGTGTGTGTGTGTGTGTGTGTGTGTGTGTGTGTGTGTGTGTGTGTGTGTGTGTGTGTGTTGACATAGCCCTGTGGAGACAGGTCTGAGACGAGGAGTGGAGTATGTCCACCACTGTCTTCAGTCCTCCACCATTAAGATGTCAGTCATTTAATGCCAGACTGAGTTCCAGCAGCTGTTGTTCTCTTGACAGGAAGCTACTCTGGGACTGACGCTTGTAAAGAGGTGACTAGGCTTGATGTTACTTGTTCACCAGGTCTCCTCCCAAGGAAATGTTATAAGTGGATGCCCTGTGTTGTGAAATCTCTTAGTGTGATAAAACAATTCTGTTCAGTCTTTTCTATGTATGCTTACCTTGAACTGTCCACAGGTCCACAACCTGACCCTTAGCATCAATCATGCCTGAGGATCTCCACACTAAAATATTGCTTTCGGGCTGTACACATACTGCTAGTTCATTTTGAACACAGGTGATATTTCCTATCTGTCTGTCTGGATTTGAAAGTTTGGCTCAGCAAAATTCTCTCTCTTGTTTTACTTCCAGTATGTTTCTCCAACACCCAGGGTTCTAGCAGAATTTGAAGGTGCTGTTACCCTTTAACTTAATGTGATGACATTCAGGGTGGACTTCATTGTAGTGTCAAAACATTTAATTTGTTCCTGTGCAGAAGAATATTATTTGCAGAAAAAAGGGATGCACTTGTATTTAAAGCAGCAAACATGAAAGGCTATGGGTTAAAACAATAGTGGCTGGTATCTTCTGAGACAGAGAAGTGAAGGCTAGACTTAATTGTTTGAAAGCATGAAAGTTAATTACTTCAAGTGTGATTCTTGCAAACGTACAGTTACACAGTTAATTATGTTAGATTTGTGTCTCTCTTGACTCATCAGCTCTTTACATTTCCTCTTGCTCCTTTAAAATCTAAGAAATAAGGCTATAGGCACAATTCGTTTTCTGAAAAAGAATAAATAGTTCCACAATTCAAAAGTCATTTAAATCATCAAATTAATTCAGACAACAAGATAATCTATGAATGATCTAATGGGGGGATATAATAGATGAAACAATGAAACAGATTGCGTGTGTTTGAAAAACAAAGACTATTCAATACAAACCAAAGTAGAACAAATGCTGTTTTCTGCCTGTCCGGATGATCTTTAATGACAGAACAACACATTTCCATTATCAAGAGATAAATACATGTACACAGATGCACATAAACAAAGAGATTCTCTCCCACCCACTCAACACACACACACACACAGATATGCACAGCTCACTGATTCACACACATACAGTACACTTCCATATTGAGACCTTGCAGCTTCTCCCTCCGAGCTCTCCCTGCTCAGCCTAGACCTGTACGACCACGATGACCCATAAATCTATTAGTATTAATCATTCTACACACAGAACCAACTTTTTGTTTGCCTTTTCTTGTTCTCGCTTTATCCATTTTGTTTCAGGTTTTGCACATAGCATTTTTCTCTCTCTTTGGTCGTTATGACTCTGCTATGACATGCAGATATTTTTGTATTTTGTTAGGACATATATTGTTTTGAGCTACTTCAATCTTTGTATCCTATCTCACTGCCCAATGCTAAGTTGTGTACAAGAAAACTAAATTGCAAACAGCACACAACAGCAACACACTTAAACAGATGGTCGAACATGCATCTGAAGTATAAAAATTCACTCACACACATAAAGTACCTGCAGACATAGTCATAATTATAGTGTATATACTAGTAACACAGCCATACATTTCCTCATATAAGCATATCTATATGGTCCTAACACACACCACATTTTGTAAGCATAACCATGGACACACAAGTACATAAAAATGCACATACACACTGCAGAGTTCATACACACACAAAGGGGTATCATGAAATGCATTCTCTTTCTCATGCATTCTCAAACACTTTCTCCCTCTCCCTCTCTCTCCCTCTCTCTCTCTCTCTCTCTCTCTCTCTCTCTCTCACATGCACACACACACACACACGCACACCACAAACCAGCCCACACATACTTACTGAACATACATACAGTGTGCCCATCCCCCACATACACACATACATATATGCACCCCTCCCCTTTGGAAAAGGCATAATTCACTTCCACATTCTCCTCCCCCACACATGGCTCCTCTCTATAAAACTCCACACACACACAGTATGCACACACTAAAACACATGCACACACAATATGCACAAAACCAATCAAACACACATGAATACTGAGATACTTGTTTACATATACACCCACACATGTGCGCACACCACACACACACAGATATAAACACAGATGCAAGCACACAACTGCAAACGTATACACACCATGCCTGTGCTGCACCATATATGCATGTCAACATATACATATATAGTACTGTATGTATATATGAAACACATGCACAAGCAAACCAACACACACACACACACACACACACACTCCCTCTCGCCCTCTCTTTCTCTCTATATCTCTCACTCTCTCTCTCTTTACCTCATACAGTTCTTTTTCCATGCATGAGCTTTCCAACATATCTGATGGGTCGAAACAGTAATGTACTGTAGCATTTGAATGATGTGTGTCTCTTCATGTCGTGGGATTACATTATAGATTCATAGCACAGCAATCCACTCCTGGGTAAAAACAGCCAGCCCTTTAGGTATTATAGCTTTCCAGTGTGAGGGAGAGAACATGAGGAAATCAGCAAAAATTAAGGAAACGGCTGGGTTTAAAAAGCTAAAATGTTTTTTAAAGATGTTGTGAGATTTTTCTAATGTTTTCCTTACCACCATTCTAACAAATGGAAATATTCTATATGTTTGATGCAAAATTTTATACACATTTCTTCAAAAGTCACCCTGACAGATGTGGTATATTTGGAAACTCTGGGATCTCCATGAGAAGTCATAACAAAGTTTGGATGCATGAAGTTGTAATGACAGAGCAGTAGCCTTTGAGGTGCACTTGCAGTTGAACAGTTTTATGCCATATGTGGTAAAAGAAATAATGTTGCCTTGAGTTTAAGACCACCAGAAGGGTCATAACAGTAAGATATAATGTCCCCTGTCCAATCCACACCACATGCTAGATCAAGCATACTTCTGGTCGGCTACACTTCACTGTACACACAATTTTCCAAACAGTACTATATATTAAAACAACAGTAGCCTAATGTAACAACAGAACCTGCTGGCAATTCAGCAGCTTCAAAATTGAATGATGGTCACATATGGTCAGCATTCTGACCAACACGCATTTACCAATATACACTGCTCTACAATTGCTCAACTGTCATTTCAGAGAGGATGTGCAAAATGTGGCTTTCAGCTTTGACTGTAGCCAGGAAGGTTGCAGTTCAACTCTGGAACCCCCCATGATTTATCACCAAAACATTGTTTGATGTCTATTCATATTCACTCAAACAAGTACTCTCAACCTATGTGCAGATTTGATCAAAGACCTTTAACTCCACTTACAGGAACAATGAGCTTGCTTATCGTCAGTGCTCTAAATAAAATTCTTGGCTCATCAGCCTACAGCTAATAAAAATAAAGGATACCTGCAAAGCATATCTAATCAGCCATAGATCGTGAAAATACATTTTAGGGAGCTGCTATTTACTGTATATTGGTACATTTGTGCAATATATACAGTATGGTACAGCAAAGTATGAGCAGAGTATGAGAGATATATTGTTCAGCTCTCGGAGCAAAACATAGAGTATCCAAAGTCACAATGGTACACAATCCAGATTAAGACTAACCAGCCTGTGTTTGGTTGTCAATCAACTAGTCATTGCCCAATCCCTCAATATTGTTGTTTTTACAGCAGACATTTTGACTTGCAGAAATAGCAAAGGTGTAACTAATAACATTAAAGATGTTCTGTTTACGTGAATCAGCATGTACCAGGACCCTGGAACATGCTCAACCAATGGTATACAGCCACTGTTAATGTTATTAATTATGCCTGTCTCTTGCTGTGTCAAGTCAAAATGTCTGCTGTGAAAAAGATTATAAGCAGAAAACCTAAAGCGGAGACATGGTTGAGCCTTTGTGTGGTTGTTTCATGTTGTGTTATTAATATTGATTTGGTTTAATAGTTGCTTTACCTCAGCCAGAGGTGAGGTTAACTACCCACCTGGAGTAGCTGGAGCTTCCTGGTGAGTCGGTCCACCTGAGGTGATTTTAACATACTCTGGCCAGTGAGCTCCTCTGAGTTTGGGAACAACAATCTGTTAATAAGCTTTTTTTCACAAGACTTTTTGACATGTCACAGTATATAGCACACATGCAAATAATGAAATGAACTTGGTAATGCATTTCCTGCAGAAAACACAGTGAGAATGCTGACAGCAAAAATAAATAAGTAAAAGTATTGCTGAAAATGCAGAAATGTGAAATGAATTGCCTGAAAAATGTAAAGCTAAAATGCATTGCCCTGCACTGGTGAAAAATGTGGAAGCTGAAATTTAAAACAGCCAGAATTTAAAGCTAAACTGCATTACCTAATGAGGCTAGGGGTTAAAATGCATTGCTATTAAAGCTGGAAGCTAAACTTTAATACCATCAAAGCTGGAAAATAGAAATTAATTGACTGAAAATGAAGAAATTTGTTGCTTGTATTAATATCTCATGGAGGAACTGAATTGCAACAGGAAAGGCATGAGAGTTGCAAAGCATGGCTGAGCAAAGCAATGCAGAAATGTGAAGTTAGTTCCTGGAAAGACCTTTGTAGTTGAAAAGCATGACAAAAAAACCTTCTATTGAACTACTTCAAAAAACATACAGGCACAGCATCACTGAAAATGCAGCAAACTGAAATTAATTAATTATATTGAAATCCCAGCCCTGTTTGTGGCCCTCCAGAAAGTTCGTATTACCATCTGGGGTCTTTAATTTTGAAAATCCAGCACTGCCTCCCCTCCTCCTGTGACCATCTGTGGGTCTGTTTATCTGTTTATTTTGAAAGGCCAGCCTTGTGGTAGTTGTAGTATTAGTAGCAGTAGTAGTAGTGAAACTGTAGTAGTAGTAGTAGTAGTAGATAGGGAAAAAAGAGAAACTGTTTGTGTGTGTGCGCATGCGTGTGTGTCAGTAGCCTATGTGTTTCCACATGTGTGTGTGCGTGTGACAGAGAGACATAGTTTGTGAAGAGTGAAATTTGTGGGAATAAGAGCAAGTTTCGTTTAAGTCAAATACATTTATAAAACCAAAACGATGACATTTTAAAAGATTTCAAAAAGTTGAATACAAGTTGAACAGTTAAATGACATCTGTAGCTGAAAGTATGTAAAACTAGTAGAATGTCAAATGCAGGAGATTTGAAGAGGATACCTTCATTTACTTCAGATGTTAAAGACTGTTGAAAAAAGCAAAATATTTCATTTTAAGGACAAAAGGTAGAAAGAAGAAAAGTCACAGCATAAACATCCTTAAAGAGCTGAATATTTTGATTTTTGAACAGTTTCTGTAAAAAGTATGTAGAAGTAGTAGTGACGCAAAAAACGTATGGAGGAAGTCATAATAATAAAGCTGTGAATGCTGAATCAGCTTTCACACTAATGATGGTCAAATCCTATTTAGCTGCTTCAGTTTCAGGGTCCTGCTGTCGTGTATGCTGGCTGACCAGCAAGGTTTCCATCCAAATGTAGAGCAAATGTGCAATAATATTAGCAGGAAATCTGCACAGAAAACACAGCCATCCACTACTGCAATGTGAGAAGTAGGAGATGGTGCATGGAGATAGATTGTTGATAGATGATTATTCTCCAGTCAGTGCTGTTAAACCACTACAGGAGGAGTGGACATAACAAGATGGCTTATTTGAAAGAGCTCCACCTCGAATGGTGGAAAATGATGTGGAAAACATGATAGAAATATGACATTCATTTTTAATCTGAGGAAAGTGTCTTCTCATTGGTCAACAAAGATCTGATGCTTTCATCTGCCTTCCATTTTGCCTCTCTTCATTGGAAGCTTAGTCACATGTACCTCAAGTCTGTTTCCATTGCACTTTGTCCAATTTTGTTGTTACACATTTATTTTCTACTTCAGCCAAGGATGAAAACGTCTTGGTAGTATTTCCACTTCGTTGATTTCTAGGTGCCAAACATGAACCGCAGTGTCACCAGTTCCCGTCTAGCTTATTTTGAATGTCATTCCTCATCTGTCTCCACTCATTTCCTGTCCTCTCTCTACTGTCATTATCAAATAAAGGCATAAAAATAAATGCCCCCAAAATGAAAAAGAAGAAATCAACATTTCACCAGACCCATTTTAAGTGAGGTTGCTGCAACCTCAAATCTCACAAAGAACATTTAATATTAAATAGTAACAGCCATTACCCTTATTTTTTCTTAGAAATGTGTCTATAAACACTTCAGACACTTTCTCTTGACATCTCAATCAAGAGAAACCAACATTTGCCACCTTGGGTTTACTTGCTATATACTTGAGTTTGCTACTAGTCAATAACCTTTGGAGAAGAGAGTTGAACTACAGGCTGTGAATAAGCTCATGTTTTAGGTTGGTTACAGCGATATAGAGCACAATATACAGGAATACACACAGCCCTCCTGTTCAATGAGCGTTGAGAATACTTACATCTCAAGTGCTCACTGTAGCTGTCATCGCTGTCCTCCCCCACTGAATTTCAATTATTAATGTTTCTATAAAATAAAACCTCAGAGACGTTTCAAGTCCATACGTTTAATGATTGAAGCTTTTGTTTCGACTGTCACCTTGTAAATCAGAGAAGATGAGGTGCTGTCAGGAGCTGGCAGGCTCAGATCAGCAGATTTCAGCTGAGGCCAGAGCCCCTGTGGGCTCATCCACAGCTCTGCTCTCATATCAACACCAGGTAGCATGACCTTCAGGATCTTACTGCATTTAAACCTTCCATTTTAGCCTACTTGCTCGGTCATATTGAGTTTGAGTTATATGAGTGCTCCACCTCCACCCCCGCCCCGCCCCCCCGCCCCATTCCTGTTCTCATTATTACTTTCCATAAGAACTTTTGGATTTTGTATTGTATTTCGTCCCCACGCAGACATGAACTGGGGCTGTTACAGTTCATGCTTGAAGTAAAAAATTTTACGACAAAAAGACAAATGAACATTGTGTGTAAGTTATGACACACTGTGAGAAATCTGAGCAATACAAAGAATTTTTATATATAAAACATATGATCATGAGAGAATCACACTTATAGCAAGTTATCATTCCTCCAAAATATGACATTACAGTGTATCCACCATGAACGTTCATGCAGACATAAGTTGCAGTTGTGACGGTCCTCTGACCTCTGACCTGTAAGTTTGTATCGTGCCTTCTGCTGTTGCTTGTGTTTTGTGTCTCCTTTCAGGTCCTAGCATTCATGTAACTGGGTGCACCTGACCAGTCCATCCAGAAAGCCTTTAGGATCAGTCGTCCCCATTCTTCATCGCTCTCACCCCATCACTGGCTCTCCCCCTTGCAACACGTTTTCTTTTGTTAAGTTTGTATTTAGTGTTACTTATCTTTATTTTACACCACACAGCACAACACTTTGACACACCCACTCACTAACACCACTGATCTACTGACTGACCATTTCATACATTTAGTTAATGTTTTCTGTTGCCACTTCTGTAAATGATTGTTTATCCTTCCCAATACGACCGTGCATGTCCTTCCTTTTGTCATGGCCCTAGAGTCATGGCATGACATGGTCAATCAGACTTTGAAAATTAAGGATCATATTACAGGATCACAAGATGATTACCACATAAATAATCTTGAGTTTGCCAATTAGTTTCAATAATTGAGTCTGAAATATGTCTAAGAACCATTTTAAAAAACTCATATTGTCACACCAACAGTCAGTGTGATTTTTTTTAGATCACATTGTAATATTAACTCACACAGTCAATAGTGGTCAGATGGCAGTACATGCTGGCAGATTAGCTGGCTAGCAGTAGTGTTAGTTACCCTCATCCCCATGCTTGGTGTAGTTTGAATTAACAAACACATGTGTGAATGGTATCAATCTATTCATCTCAGTCTCAACAAGAAAGCAAATAAGTGCTTTCCCAACATATCAAACTATTCCTTTAACTCGTGGTCAACTTGTCAGCTGTTTCTGGAGCTTTCAACCACATCTCGCAGTCATCCTCAGTGAATTCGCTCTGTGTCACCGACGTTGCACCAAAGTTGTAATAAACCAGAAGTATTCTTTAAGGTTAACATTCAAAAATGTGGACAAGTATTTTATATTTACACTTTACATTCAGTTCCAACAGCATTAATGATTTGATTTGACAACAGGTAGGAGGCTTCCAGGAGGAGTGGAAAAGAAGAAGCTCAAGTCATACAGAGAAAGATCTAGACAAACAGATTTATTATTAACTTTTATGACCCTTATACAAACCAACATATTTGCTCTTTCTCTCTCTCATTTCTGCTTTTTTTTATCTAACACACACACACACACACACACACACACACACACACACAGCTCCTCTGATCTGACAGTCTCATATTCAATGAATGTCAAGTCCACTGAATTCATTTGCACATTTTTAGCTGGGGGTTGATGCATCATTCAGGCCTATTTTTCCCTGCTGTCACTGTTTTACACCCAATCTCATCATTATTTCATACTGGGTTATTTATTATGCTACTGTACCGTGCACACACAGACACACACACATGCACACGCGCACACACACACAAAGTGATAGATTGTAGAAAAATTCTGGGCACATTTAAGTCAAAGTTAAAGTATTCACTATATTAAGTTTGTATTGTATTGTGTGTATTTTTCTCTCGCATAGTGAAAAAACTTTGTGAGCTCTCTTTAATGTTGTTGGTACTGTAATTCTGGATCAAGGACTGGCAAAATGGCACCAATGCATTCTTCTTCATTAGTTGAATCTCGCTCTGTGGCTTCATAGACACTATATGCTACATAGAAGCACCAGTTATACTTGATGTATTAGCTGACATTCGACAGTTTAGAGTTTTTAAGGATACCAGAACTGACATGTAATCCTGATAGGTCTAAAACTATCAGGGTCTCTGGACTAATAGTGATGTCCTGAAGCCATTGTTGTAATGATTTTAAAGGTTTTAAAGACAAGACCAAATTAGATAACAGACAAGAAGGACGAGTAAATAGACACTAAAATCATATGTAAAATCATATGATTCCCCACTTTAGATTATGCAATTGTACTTTATTTCTTATCCTGCCATTGTGTGATGTGTACATTTTATAAAGTTAAGTGATGTGTATGTCACTGATGGAGCCAGGAGCGTTTTTTGGAAAAAAAACAGAATAAATGACAAAACATAAATGCTTCTATCCAGAGCACGAGGGCTCTGTAAATGGTTTGATGAGGATGAAAACAATGTGAATTATATACTATGGCCTTTACATTTACTAGATGTCAGACAATGTTGTTCATCCCTCCAGTAGAGGTGCACACACTTGGAGAATCTGTGACAAGGAGCCCTGAAGCTGCTCTGGGGATCATGATGGAATGACATCTCACTAAGGCAAATAAATGTGGGTTCTAGTCATGCTTGTACCGGACATTAGGGACGGTAAGGTCGGTTGGTCTGTCTGTCCATCCACCACTTTGGTCCAGACTGAAATATTGTGACAAATACTGAATGGATTGTCATGAATTTTTTTTTACAGACTTTCATGGCTCCTAGAGGATGAATCTAGGGTCAAGTCTGATGACATTTTCATCAGTCTCAACTGTGCTGCTTTTAGTACCTATTGGCAAATGTTAGCTCGTAAGCAGGCCAATATTAAGATAGTTCATGGTAAACGTTATACATTCTACAACAAGAACAATTAATACAATAAATTATAAAATGCTCGGAATAAGTTATGATGCTTTTTTCAAAACTGTGATTTTTTTAGCCACAACTCTTTATTTAGTGTTCCCATTTAGATTTCAGATTGATTGACAGGTTGACTAACTGATTACTAACATCGCTTTTGGCATAAGGATAAGTTCATTCTAAACAAAACATGTAGTTTTGAGTCGACAGGAGAAGTAAGGTTATTGAAGAGGTAGCAGTAAATGGTTTATTGCAACTGGTGTCATCAAACATCAAGAAAATAGCAGAACAAGGTTTATTCACCCATATAAAAGCTCTGCTTTTAGTCAATAACTTAAGCTGTTTATTGGGAAGTAACTTAGATCAATCTTCTACTTTACTCAGCTTGTTCACATACACGTGCACACATACCTATATATAATACTTTGCTTATCTTATATTCCTCTTTTTATTTGCAGTTCAAATGCTTATTATGAGTCTTTATTAGGCGCTCTACTTCTAATTATACAATTAACATTTTACAACTTACTTAGATGCAACTTATCCATTGCAGGATTTGAATATGAAGTCTTCACAAGTCAATTGAAAACGGCACTCCTTAAATTTCAGCACGCCCCAGAGTTTTCACTGTAAATCATATCATGTACAGACTGTCATTTGCCATTTCCATCTTAACCCAAATAGCTGACAGGAAAGTGTTTATGACAGGAAATGAGTTGCAGTTCGCAGTGGAGCGTTTTGAAGTGATCTGAATGGAAGATGACGTGACTCCAGCTCTGAACTGTGCTCCTCCAAAGGTCCTGCAGAGCTCGGTGAATATGGCAGGGCGTACTGATACTGCCATTTAAAAATGTATGCACTCATGCTACTGGTACCAATTACATGTGTTCATGTTACCCAGCGTAGTGCAGCGCACTGAACAGCCACAAACCTATTCACTGAGCAGATATGTAAACTTAACTGATCTCAAAATTCAGCACACTTAAACCAAATCAGCACACATCAGTTAGTATTTAGGTCAGGGGTGGCAAGAGAAATCACCATTTAATCTGTGCTTTTGTGTTAATTAGCCTCTCTTTTTATCAACCTCTGTTAGTTTCCAGTGAAATGACTTAAAGAACCTGTCACCTATACTGTTGAGAGGATACTGAAATGATGTTTTATTTACAAAAAACATGGTAAAACATCCAAAGTCTGTCTTGCAACACTGTCTCAAAATGTTATGTAAGGAGACAACACAGCATAGCTTATGTCTCCACACAATATGCAAAATATGTTAGCTGGCTATAAGGCCTACAGCATAAACAGATCATGACTTTTTTACAGCACTGCAGCCTTGGTTTAATGATCTCATGTAACATTGTTTGTTGCCAGATAAGACTGTGAGAAACCTGAACAACACAATCGTCATCCAAACAATATACACACACACATAACGATCAAATTTCACATAAGGGTGAGTTACCTGACCAACAAGCTTTCACAAGTGAATACATTACCTAGAATACACAAGATTTTTTTTTTTCTAGAAATCACATTTGAAAAAGTGGGGGTTGTCTTGTATTTAAGGACTGCACAACCACATGTTCACAAGATCAGATATTCTTTTCAAATGGAGAGAGTTCCAGTGCAGCACCAGCTCCTACAGAGAGTGTTGCATTATGGTTTGTTTCTCGTCTTATTGTGGCATTTTTTCTGAGGTCCATGTATAGGGTGTTTAGTCCACTTCAACCTACAGGAGGCTCTGAAGGATCATGTAACATGTTTTTGGGTCATGGAGTTTGGGTCAATGGACAATTGAAAATAATTCCAAAGCTTCTGGCGACTGCAGAAACAGGCCGAGTTGACCAATCCCCACGCACACATTTTTGTGGACCTAATATTTCAAATTAAAATAACACCGAGCGTAACTTCTGAATGCATGTGACGCTCAGTAAATTGTCTAACTGCTATTTCTGTATATGTTGGGTATGCAAAAAAGCTTTCAGAGTCCAAGCGTGTCCCATGACCTGAAGCCTCTAAACTAATAATTGCAGCACAGCCCATGGTTTAGAAAACTGGAATCAATGAAAGTTGCTCAGTGAGCCCATACGCTAATGGCCTAATACAGCTGTTTGAGACTTTCCAAATTCTGATTGTACAAATTGTCATTTTGGGGTTTCATCAATTTATAGCTGTTCCTTTGTTAATAATTGTGTTTGGGAAAAGGTGTTTTTGGGCCAGTGTGCGTGTGCTACCATAGTAAATATGTCTAACCACAGTAACACTCATTTAATTCTGTAAGGCCTTCTTACTCTGAGTCACATGATCCTACATGTTTTCTCTCAAAGTTAAGCTATATCACAGTAGAGATTTCTGTCTGTGTTCTTTTGTCTGAGCTTTTTACTGGTTTGAAGTGGGCGGGGCTCAGCTGGAGCAAGGTGATCTCACATACTTTCATGAACCAATCAGGGTTTAAGCAACATCTAAATCAAAATATTATGACAGTGATGAGGTTATTTGCTTGATGGCAGCACTGCCAATCAAATCTGATCAAACCACGCCCACATAGTCGACAGTGTTAAACATAAATGAGTAAACATAAATAACTCCTGATCAGGTTTTGTGTTCATTGACTTGACTGTCTCATAAAAGATATTATTTCAGCTAAAAGAAGACTGCTACTTAGTAAACACATTTCAGATGTAAACTGATGTTAAAATGAACTGCATCATAAGGATTTGCAGCAGATTTCGAACATTTTCAAATACAATATCCACTGTGTATTAATATGTAATGGCTATACATTAATGCAAAAGGAGAGACTCTCATTGGCTGTCACCTGTGTGTGACCGACCGCCACACACCACAGCACTTATTAAGCCCCAAAGACAGTGGGTCATAAAAATGAAACACAAAGAGGAAAAAATGATTGATAGAGTAATTGTATGTTCTGTGCATGTGTGTGAGAGAGAGAGAAAGAGGGAGGAAGAGAGACAGAGAGGGAGAGACAGAGACAGACAGAGAGAGAGAGAGTGAGAGAGACAGAGAGAGACAGAGGGAGACAGAGAGAGAGAGACACAGAGAGACAGAGAGAGAGAGACAGAGAGAGGGAGAGAGACAGAGAGACAGAGGGAGAGAGACACACAGAGAGACAGAGGGAGAGAGAGAGACAGAGGGAGAGAGACACAGAGAGAGAGAGAGAGAGAGACAGAGACAGAGAGAGAGAGAGAGAGAGACACAGAGAGACACAGAGAGAGACAGAGAGACAGAGGGAGAGAGAGAGACACACACAGAGAGACACAGAGAGACAGAGGGAGAGAGAGGCACAGAGAAAGAGAGAGGGAGAAAGTTAAGGAGAGGAAGAGATAGTGTTGCTGACAGCCTGTCAGTTTGCATAGACAACAATGTGACGATGAGGTCTACTCCTTTTTGACAGGTTGCCCTACACACACACACACACACATACACACACACACACACACACACACACACACACACACACACACAGACAATGCGCTACAGAAAGAGAAAAATAAAACATAAATTGAATCACATGGGTTCAGCGTAATTGCTAGTCAAGGTGACAGAGAGGTGGGGCTCTTTTATAATATGGCATTATTAAAGTAATGACAACACACACATAAAGGTGCAGTTCCACAATTTTTGTCTCTTCTGTCTCAATTTTGGTTTCTGCATGAGCTGGTAGGTTTTGATTGGATGCTTTGTCATGTTCTTTTGATGTCAGGTTGCAAATAATGATTATTTTTGCTATTCTTGCTGGGCATAGTGAGAAGTCACTGTGCCCGGCCATGAGTCACAGCACTTTATAATTTTGGACAGAGCCACTCCAGCTGTTTCCCCCATGCTTCCAGTCCTTATGCTAAGCTAAGCTAATTACCTGATGGCTCTAGCTCCAGACAAAAAGTGGTCTCGAGCATCTCATCTAGCTTTGGTCAAGAAAGTAATTAGGCCTAAGTGAATTCTCAAGATATTGAAGTATAGCTTTAAGCCTCATTTATAATTGACTTTTTTCAACAAAGTCACAAATACATCACAGGTAAAAATAAATAAATAAATAAATAAATAATTGAACATTAAAAAAACATTAAAACAATAAAGACCCAAATAGAACATTCAAAATGAAATTAAATGTTAAGAACAGAAAAGGTGATGTAAGAACATAGAAGCAAAACCAGAAAAAGACTAGAACTTTCTCCTGGAAAGGAACATTTTGAAAAGAAGAAGACAGATCTTTTTTGACTTTGCAGTATGTGAAATTGAGTAAGCTTTACAGTGTAAGAATTAAACTAAGAGTGTGAGAATAGCAGGCTGGTGTTTTGGGGTTAGGAAGAGGTTAAAGGTCGCCATGGTGAAACATGAATACATACAGCAGGTTGAGGAGAAGAGCACAAGTCTGAGGTATGACCTTTACAGTGCATGTCCCCTATGACTTATTGTATAAGGCTAAAGGATCCTGAAGACATGGACAACGTCATACTAAAATTAGATTACTACTCATATTGCAGGCATGATGAAATTAGGCATGTGAATATTCAGTAATAAAGTTATAATATTTTATCTGTTAATTATGTTACCAGATAAGGGAGATCAATCATCTAGTAATTAGAAACCTAAATTTGAAGGGACATTCAAAACATTTTTATGATGAAAAAGCTGTGCTATCATCTCTGCCGAGAAGCTAAGGCGAGTCTCGGTTATCTTTAAAAAAAAAAAAAAAAAAATCCAAGCTATTAGAAAGATGTCATCACGTATCAAAGACTTCACATTCAAAAGGCCAAACCTGCTCCAGTAGGTGCAAGAAACAGGGCAGATTCTGCTGCAGACACAGACTGGGTTTTTTTGTGTTTTATTTTATTCCAGTTTGTCCAAATCATGTGGCTGGCTGCTGATACTGACCAGACTGGCCAGTAAAGTAATCCATTTCAACATTTATAGAGCAATTTGTGTGTAGTATATTACAGGGCTATCTATTATGACACTGTATACACCCACACACACACCCACACACACACACACACCCATATACACACACATGGGCGCACACTCACACACAAAACGCCCGAATGGTCTAATGCAATGACACAGAGAGATTGATTCAGGCTTCTAAACAGGCCACATCCCTTCATATAAAATAATCTTCTCTTCTCTTCTTCTCTTCTCTTCTCTTCTCTCATCTTCTCTTCTCTTCTCTTCTCTCATCTTCTCTTCTGTAACCCTCAATTTTAAGTTATTCTTTACTGTAAACAAGTAGAAAATTGGTTTTAAGAAAACAGTAATTTCTAACAATCTTTCCTTGTCCCACCAACATTTTAGTGAAGATTTGTGTGTTTGTGTTTGTGTTTGCTTGCATCTTCACCATCACACAAGTCTCTGCTTTTTATAATGGCACAGACACAGAAAAACAAGGAACATGTTCTAAAACAGACAGACAGACAGACTGAGAGGAAAAAAGAGAGAGAGAGAGAGTCCAAACGGAGAGAAATGGAGCGCAGCACATCAATCATTAGGATGATTATTATGGCAGTTGTCATGGCAACATTCTCCCATCCCCCTCTCCCTCCTCTCCTCTCCCTCCCTCCCTTTCTCTTTCTCTCTCAAATCAATTCAAATGCACTTAAATGCCACGGTAGACATCGTGAAAATACTGCAAGTGTAGAGTAATATGAGAAAACAAGAAACTGAGAGAAGGAGAAGAACATTATTCACACTGCAAAACGAAAAGAATAAAAAAGGATTTTAAAAAATGTGTTGTTTTTTTAAGGTGCTGGATGTTGGAGTTTCATTTCCACTTAATCATTGCTACAACATGATTCCCACAGAACAACTGCAAACCTCTATTGGCCTATACATTGTGCATGACTTTATGTTTCACGACATCAGAGAGAGAAATCAACTGGGTGTGTTGTGACACGCAGTAGGAGGAGGGAGCTGTTCTCCCTGCAGAAGTCAAGCTAAAGGACTGAGGGGAAATATGCACCAATCTTTTAAAGTATTCATCAAGTTAATTGCTGAGATCCAGGAACGTGGCGACATTAAAAAGATGTCTGACAGGTCAAGCAACACAACGGTTCTAAACAAACCTCCTGGTTAGTCACATGTATTTGGAGGAGAAAATGAAGCTGAGCTGTAAAATTATTATCCAAAAGGTCTCTTGAAAACATCTATCACAGTTTACAGACCGGCTTCCTGGTTCCACGTACTTGTATCACAGCTGAGCTGACAAAAGCACTCTCAGTCAGCAGTCAGGAGCTCCACTGTGAAAGGGTGGTTCAGTGTGGTCAGTTCACGTTTCACTGAAAATGCACGGATACAGATTTGTTTGTGTCTGTACTGAACACCTGTGCTACAGTGCAATGAAGAATGATTCTTTACAAATGTATAATCCCAATGTCCAGGCTACACAGTGAACACTGAACCCTGCACTGAAAAAAGACTTAAAGGAGAAAATGTGCAGTGCCCGTAGCACAGCTGGTCCCGAGGAGATTCCACACCATCGCCCTCCGGAGAGCTGAGTTGCTGAAGGTGCTGAGCAGCCACACCCCCAGGTGGCTAAGGTATATTGTGGGAATTGCTTTTTTGTTTTGCTCTGTTTTGTTTTTTCTGTTGTGTTACATCCTGGCTCTCCCAGACACTGTCACTCACAATATTGTGTTTTAATTATGGTAAGCAGATCTGTTTTGGCAGGAAGCTTTGGACTGGATTCAGACAGCTTCTCTAGCGTGAACAAATGAACATTCGAATCCAACTTTCAACCAACAGCACTACTTTGACTTGATGAGTGAAATACATTTTATACTCTATTTTCATACTGTAATACTGTTTTCTGATAAAAAAACATCATATGGTGCTGTCAAGGTGTGATTTGCAAGGCTGAATCACAAAAGCCTTGGTTGCATAAACTAGTTTATTAAGAAAATCACACTGAAAAATGTTGCAATCTTGCAATAGGTGCAGCAGCAGCTCACACATTTTAAATGAACTACATCTATTTCTTCCTGTATTTCATTCACCGGTATTGTTGAAATAACAATTCACATGATTGTTTGAATGATTTATGAACACCCAGTGAAATCAGACACTCAGAAGTTTCCTCTGGCCATTGCTCTGGATCAGCTCAAGCATAGCAACAATTTACTGGCAAAGAGATAACATTTCAATCAGACAGTGTCTCAAAACATATCCCCACCTTACATGGAAGAGGACCATTTGTTTGTGGGGTAACATCTATCAGACCATTCAAAAATAAATACCCATGAATGATTATTAATAAATAAATAAATATGTTTAATTACCTCTGCTCAGTTTGTTTGTTTGTTTGTTTGTTTGTCTATTTGTCAGCAGGATTACAGAAAAACTACTGGCCCAGTTTTAATGATGCATTACATCTTAAGGGCAGGCGACCATTAAATTGAAAGTCATAATCACTAGATCAAAGAGCTTTTAACTCTTTAACGCATACTCCATCTCATGTAAATCGAAACACATGAGCTATTTTTGATCATTCGACCCTTGCAATCTGGACATTATGTTTTCAAGAAAAAAAAAAACCATGTTAATCCTTCAATGAATAAACCCACTCCAACCTTTTAGTCCTGGACAGTCTCCCAGCACTGGCAGCAGCTGAACCATCGCGGCTCTCACACACTGCTTTCATTAAATGATTAATTAATAAATAAATCTGAATTCAACATAGAGTCACCATAAAGAACAAGGAGACGAACATGGAAGCACACGTAGCATCTTTATGTAACTGGGAAGGTGCTGCCATGTCATGCTGACATGACTGTCACTGGTGCTCAAATCAGAAGCTGTGCAGGTAACAAAACCATCATGTCCTTCTACGTGGAAGGGTTTTTTTGTTTTTTATGTAGTATGTTACTTTCTTATAATAATTTTAATGGATATTAGCTCCAGCTAGTGTTTAGAGATTTCCATCCATCTGCCCATAAGTCAGACCAAAAGGAACCACAGCACAGAGTCTTTCAGCAATACAAAACCTTTTGTGCAGAACAAAAAACTATATTGGAAATATTCTCTCTGATGTTTATTCTCCTGTCAGGCTTCTTGGTAATCTAGGCCAAAGTATTACTACTATTACAACCAAGTGTTTAATGGAGAACCTGTAGCTCTGCTTCAACACTGGCTGTTCAGTGGTGTCCATCTTTTCTGTGCTTTATTGGTAAGATGTTTTTACTGACAAATGGACATTGAACACCAACTACTGGACATTTTCCCTGCTGCAAATATACAAGTAAAGCAGACAGGAAGATTTTGGAACCCTGCATGAACCTGATTGTGTTGCTTTATTGCCATCCAGCCAGTGATGCACATTTAAGATGCAGGGAGCATGTGAGTGACTTTATTGTAAAAATGCAATTATGAAATAAAAACAGACTTTCAAAACATTTTGAAATCAAAATCTCTGTTATGAAATGAAATAATATCCAAGGAAACTGTGAAAACACAAATCATTAAATATTTCATTAAAATGATTTGAGTTTTAATCATCTCTAAAATTATTTCACTAAGTTTTGGTTCATTTACATATTTTACACAATGCACTCATTTGATTACATATTTCATAAGGTCGTTTTTATTGTTTAATTTATTTTCTGGTGTCTCATTATTATACAGAACTGTTATTATCATTATTATTACAGTCACTGTAGAAAAATGTGCATCATCAAGGTGTCAGTCATGCTTTTGTCACGTCTCCTAATTTGATCTGTTTCAAATGGACCGCTCAGATTTTTTTTAAAAAGCCCAGTATATCAATGCATTAGTCTCATTTTTTGTCTGTCATTCCATGCATATCTTTGTCATCACAACCTGTCTCTCTTTGCTGCCTTACATATCAACACGGTTCTTTCCTGTGAGAGAGTCTACACTCATACCTAAAATCACTTCACTTCACATCTGCTAAAAGAAATGAAGGGAGGAAAATTAGCTTCCTTCTCTCTGCCCGCTCTCCCCCCTCCCTCTTTCCATCTAGTATTTTCTATTTTCTCAGCCATGAGAAGATCGATGCCGGCTGATGGGAACATGTAATGACCCTATTAGCAAGCATGTGTGTTTGTGTGTGTTATTTGAAATCAGGACATTCTAATGCAGTTTGGAAAACCTGCAAGGTTGCCCTTGTTGAGGCCAAGGCCCTCCATCAGATTCATGAAAATCTGAATCAATGACAGTGTTAGAGTGAAGATGTGTGTTTTTGAAATGCAGTGCTATGTAAAGGACCCAAATTACATTTTTTTCCTCATATAGTAGTATGTAGCCAAACAAATAGCTTTGGTTTTATTTGTTCAGGATTTGAGATATAGAGTATGTCTCTGAGATTTCTGCCACCAGCAAAGTGAGGAGGATGGAAGTTTGCTTTTGGACTCAGTGTCATGGTTTTGGACTCTGACTCTTGTGTTTTTACTAGTTTATTTTCAGTGTATTTTGAGTTTTATACTCTAGTGTTTCGGTTTAGGATTGTTTAGTTTTTGTTCAGGCACTGCTTCAGTGGCTGGAGGGCGTGGTCTCACGTGTTGGGGCCCTCACTCTCTCTCACAGCTGCATCTCATCTGTCCTCATCACTGGCAGCTTTGAAAAGTTTTCTGATTTCACCTGCAAGCTGCTAGGTCGTCCCTGTCTCTGCCTCTGTTTTCCAGTGTTTCTTTGTCTCTAGTGCTTCCTGTTTTCCAGTGTTTCCCTGTTTCCCCCCATGTTTCCAGTGTTTCCCTGTGTTCATCCCTGCCAGCTCCACCAGTGTGTCTCCAGCCAGCTGCCTCAGCACCTAACCAGCCTCCATCGACTGAAGCAACTCCCCTCCACCTGGACTTCCTGTGTTTAGTCACCTTTTTGTTTTTTCTTGTATCCTGGAGTTTCCTTATCTAATAAATCCCTTTTACACCTTCACCCTCGACTGTGTCTTGCTCCCGGGTCCAATTAAGAATGAACTGAAATCGTCACACTCAGAGTAATAAAAAAAGATTTCAATAACTAAAATTAATTAGCATGCCCAGTCAGTGTTCCTATTAATCTGGACGACCCGCACCCTTTCACCAGTATTTATAGGGGCTATTTGTGGTAGAAGGGAGTTTCCCTGAAGACAGCTGACAGTGAGGTCTGTGGATTCCCCAGAGTAATCGTTCACCTCTACTGCACAAAATATACTACTGAGAAAAATATAACCAAAACTATCTGCATGGTTCAATACCACTAAAGGTAAGTGGGTGAGCATAACCATTTATTTACACCTGCCGGGACAAATGGTGTCTCATCTGTGTCTCCTGAACAATTACGTCTCAATTACATCCTCATTTACTACTGGGGCACCTTCACTGGATAAATAAAGAAGAAATAGCAGGCGCTGGGATGAACATAAGGTTGTGTTGACGTCTCACACGGTGCACAGGTTTATCAGTATTTACACATCCAGTGGACATATTAACTATATTAGCATTCATTTGGTGTATTTGTGTCTACCTGATAAATGTAAGTCCAATATTCGCTCTCACTTAAGCTCCATTTTGGTCTCCACCAACTCCTGAGAACCATCCCAGCACTGGCAGCACAATGTGTCTGTCTGCTGTTTGCTGTTGGCAGGTAGTGCAAAGTGAGTTCATCAGCCCTTATTTAACTTTTTTTTTTTTGATGAGAACAGGTGCTGCCGGAAACAAGGCTGATAAGAGCCAAACCAAAACTATGAGTTAAAAGGGGCTAAAAAGCTCTGCTGAGGGAAAGTGATCATTCTTTGTGTTTCCGCTCCTTCAGGTGACCCCTTTCACAGTCATGTGATCTATTGTTAACATAAGAAATACTGACCGGCGCGGCTTTTATTTTGCAATAGAAGTCCAGTTGAGTTTTTTATTTCCCCTGGACACTTGGCGCAGAATCAGGCTTGTGACTGGAAGGTTTGCAGTTCAACCCACAGGCCAGCAGCAACAAATTATGGTGGCTAAGTGAAACACCAGAGCTTGCTGCTCCTTTATTATAACTGCCCAGGTGCCCTTGAGCAAGTCATCTAATCTCAAACTTCCTGCTTCAGTGGAACTGCCTGGTGGCCAGCAGATAAGACTGTGGTTGTAGTGGGCTGCTTTCATGTGTGAATATGTGTGAGTGTGAAGCAACCCACTTAAAAAATCCACACAGACAGTTTCTATTTCAGTATTAGTTATATTATTATTTCATGAATCTTTTAATCAAACAAATGTGTGAATGGTAATGAGTACATGTTATTAGTCTCTGCTCAGCACCAGCTGCAGCCCTGATAATGGAACATGTGAAGCAGGTGGGAGGTTGGTGAGTCAAACAGAAATATTCTGCAGCATTCTGTGTGCAGCAGACTGAACTACAAAATAGTAAAATGCCTTGATGGATGACATTTAGCTAAGTTCAGGAAGATGGGGGGAACTCTCTCTCTCTCTCTCTCTTCCTGTCTCTATCTATCTGTCTGTCTCTCTGTATTTTCTGGGTCTTTGCTCTGACACAATTACACTTCAGCTCCTATCAGCTCCCTGGATGCTCCACTGCACCCCAGGAATGGATGGACACACACGCACACACACACACACACACACACACACACACACACACACACAAAACAGAGTCACTCTCTCTTTTTGCTAGACTTACTAGAATATCATTTATTTTTGATGTTTATTTTTGAGCTTTATTTTATTTTCGTCATTCTTAAACTTAAATTCAACATTTAAATTAAAGTAGCAAATATTAATTGTTCTATGGAAGCCATCTACCAACAACCTTTGCACCAGGTTCAACCAAATAAATCAGAATAAGATGAAACAAAACTAATCTCTTAATGAAGGTAGATCAATATGCCGTCATGACCAAATAGATCATTTTCCTGTTGAGATGAAAGTTGACACAGCCTGGTAGTAGCCTGTACACACCAACTCTGTGTGTGCAGTGATTATGTGATTGTTCAATCTGTGGCTGATGAAAAAAAGAGTCCAATTCATTCTATTATTCCTGCAGACCTCTACTTTTTCTCACGGACCTTCTGCTCAAGTTTACTGTAAGATCAAAGTTTTTGCTCAGGTTGAGATATTTTCAACTTTGTCACAATTCACACAGATCAGGTGAATTACCATCTATCCACATTTACCCATGTCTTTGTATTGAATTAACAGGCATCATGTTGCTTCCGAAATTTGATTTAGTTGTAGTGTGAACAGCTTTAGTGAGCCGGTCAGGTTGGATGGATAGGCAGTCAAAGCATGTAGCTTTGACTTAACTTTCAAAGTCACATGCTGACTTTAACATGGGAGAGAGCACTGTCTGTATTCCATTGCCTAACAAAGTCTGATTTTGCATGCAGGTCATCCACCATTCTTTTCCCACTAATTTCTGTGGAGAGCAGATCCATTGTTAGATGACCTTCATCATCATCCAAAGTCAGGTGACCTTCCTCAACGTGGTAACAACAATAAACACATGGTTAACAAACAGTCACAGTTTGGTTAAGTTTAGGCAAGAAAACGTCTTGGTTAGTTTTAGGAAAAGATTGTGGTTTGGGTTAAAATAAGAAAGTCAAGTTACGTATGTGACATAAACTACATTAAATACATTATGTCTGTGACGCACGATGAGGTACTTTTAACCTGTAACAACCATTTCTCCGGTCTCTTGGCGGACAGTTCCGTGTTTGTTGGAACCATCCATTGACCCTTTATACCACATCACCTGTTTATGCATGGTATTTGGACAAGTGCTCTCCACAGAAGTTAATGGTTAATCACCTGCAGAATAAATTGTTGGACGTTTGAAAGTCTAGAGTTGTATTATTTGTATGCAGATTGAAGAGAGATTGAAGAGATGAAAACACTCTGCTCACCTGTACCTGAGTATTTTCTGTAAAAAGAAAATTATACGTGATTCATTTTCCATCCAAAACCATCAGTCTGCACTTGGCTGTCACTTTTTAACTGAAATTTGTATGACCATGGGAAAAAATTAAGCATTTGAATTATTTGTAATTACACATTCAAATTCAAAATGTACATCTAAGAAGCACAGAGACCGTTTGAAGTAATCCTTGTGGGGCCAGCAGAGGGCGCTCTTAGAATTCACTATTTACTTTAGCCCCATTTCCACCGCATGGTACGGTACGGCTTGGCTCGACTAGACTTGATTTTGGTAGCAGAAACTTTTCTTGATTTGGTTTTCCGCAGCAGATAGTACCCCCTCAATGTAGGCGGGATTCTCAGCGTCATAGTGATGTCACATGAAACTGCCATGACATCACCTTTAATAAGACACGAACACAGGAACAATGGAGGATGTGGATGAGATTGCGTTCTCGAGTCTTGGTATTTGGCTGTTTGTCACAGCACAGAGCCAGACTATTTCAGACAAGGCTGAATGCTGCAAGACAAAAGAATTTGGGAAATCCCACATTAGAGTGCGGACGATCAGATGACTCTGGTTGATCCACGTCTCGCTAAGACGATTCTCTTTGACCAATCAGTGATCTGCACTGTTTTTACCAATGGAAAACTAAAGAAGAATGGGACCAACCAGTAGAGTCAAGCCGGGCTGAGCCATACCATGCAGACACTGAAGCATTGTGTGGAAGTATTTTGGGTTCTAGACCAAAGATGGCAAAAGTACCAGCAAAATTAAGACTTTGCAAAAAGCAGCTACCTTGCTCTATATTCACAACAAATCTGAGGATTCACCTGTTAGCTCGGCACTCGCCACATGAGGCAGCAGGGGCATCAGAAACAAGCGGAGCAACGTCAACTGTACAACCTCATCTGACCACCTACTCAAGGCACATAGAGCAGTTGTATGACACCACAGAGGAAAATATAAAGACTACACTGAAGGGTAAGACTCTGACCACTGACGGATGGACATCACAGACCACACATGCTTACATGACAGTCGCAGCTCACTGTACGTAGCTCACTGACTTTGAGAAAGTGACAATCCTTGTCTGAATTGCTATCTCCTGACCCATCCCCCACAATAAAAATTAAAAGTACATCAATCACTGATCATCAATACATTGATCATAGAGCCAATAAGCACACACACAAACAGTGTGAACTGTTCTTCACCACCTTTCAGTACTTCAGCACGCGATATTCTCAGTGGGCACTTTATCAGGGACATTTATACAATCTAATACAATCCAATACAACTGTTCTGCCATTAAGCCTACTTTAAGGATGCACTATTTTTTTTATACACTGTCACAGAGGTGTTAATTAAATTGTATGTTTTAGCATTGAGATAGTTGTATTGGACTGCATTATATGAGCCCCTCTCATGTATTTAAACAGAGAAACACCTCTCAATATAATACAGTCCTGTACAACACACCCAACACTAACTATGACCTCAGTAATAAGCCTGTGATTGAACAACAGTTTGTTGAAGCTAACTGAACGGAGTCTTCTTGAGCTGCAATTTACAGTGTTTTGAAGTGAATTACTAGAGCTTCTGTCTCACAGTAATGTGCATTTGCAAACAGATCTATCTTCTATAGCCACACAACAACAAGGTTATTTATTAGGAATCCAACCTCCATTATGAAGCCAAAAACTATTTAGTTATGACATTTTTGAAAGATAACTGTAAAGCATTTTAATCAAACAATCATACATACATGCACATGTCTTTACATTTGTGAGATATTTTATTGATTATATTTAAAATATTCTGTCCTGATCCTGAAATCTTAACTTTAAACCTCAGTAAACACAGTTAATTATTCTAATTCTAATCCAGGGTCTTCTCAGTTGGTCTCAATCAGACGAATGTTACTACACTTTAAACCTTCATGAGGTTTAAAGGTGTTTGTAACAGAGTCTTGCAGCCTTTATTCTCCTTGGAATGGTATTTTGACAGAATGTTCATCCTGAATCCACTTACTAGCTTTATTCTAGAGCTTGTTGACATGTTGAATGAGTTTACTCAGATGCAATGGAGTTGGCACAGTTGGCATCATGTTATTACAGTAGCTCCAAAAAAATCTATGAAAAGGACCTTAAGTGAAAATTATTTAGTCAAGTGTATCAATACAGACAAAACAGTGGGATGAGGTACTTGCACCTAATTCCATTCAGTCTCAATCATTTCCAGAAGCATGAATACTAGGATAGTAACAGAAAGGAAATGACACATAATTCAAGAAAGGTCTGAGACCACTTTGATGTGCACTGGAAATAACTGACATTTTCACTGGCAGAGTTTTTCCACACACTTCAATGAAAAACCCATTTGAAGGCTGTATGCTAATGCTGTAAAGGTAAAACATGTAAAAAATAAAGTCCCTCATGCAAAGACTTCACACTTTGTTGAGATCTGTATTTGCTGCAGTTTGTATCCACTTCTTTTTATCAAGAATGAATTGTAAAGCAAAGGTTACCATGCTAAAAGATGTACAGTAAGGCCACACAACAGCAGAACAAATGAAAAATCTAACGCCCTAATCTGTGTTATGGTGTTGTTAAATCCAGTCAGTACTCGGATCAGGAGGAAATCTTGCTCTGATGGGACAGAGGACCAGAGATGCTACTGAAATGTCCCAGAGCAAGAAACTGAATCCCCACCAGTTCAAGTGCTGATTTCTGTAGCTGACTTTAAGCCCCGACCTCTGACCTCTCCAAAGTCAGGAAACTTAACTTATATCAAATCATATCATGTTCTTTAGATGGGTAGTAAAAAGGGATGAAGCTCACAGTTTTCTCAGATTATCCTCTGCACATCACAACCAGTCTTAGAGCGGGTTCATCCATTTCTTTCATGTCATTACAGAGCCCCCTGCTGGTCACCAGAGGAATTGTCACTATCTGTAACAGAAAGAATTTGTATTAGCAGACTTGCTGTAGGAGGATCTGAATGGTCCATAAGAGGAAGCTTCCCAGATCAATAAAATTGAATGTTGCCGTGAAAAAAGAGACAATTGTGTCAACACAAATGTTGAAACAAAAGGGTGAATAAACAGTACCATCATGATATTATAATGCTTCAAAGGGGCACTTTAATGATGGTCCATGGTCACTCGCGAGAAAATAAAATAAAGAATGGTGAAAATCTGTGTTGCCTACACTTCCCATAGTGTTAACTTAGTGTTAGATAGTGTCTCTACCATTATTTTCTCAGACTTGACAAGGTCCTCCAGAGGCACACAAGATCTTATGAAAGTGTTTTCACATGCAGGCTAGTACTCTTCACGGTGAGTAAAACAACCACCATGTGTAAATCAGTGGAGAATGTTCACTTTGATATATTAAGATAAAATGAAACAAAAAGAAAATCCACAGTCATTAGGTTCTTCTAAAAAACGGACTTATTTTAGCTGTATAGCCAGAACTCAGAGTTCCAAAGGTCCACATTTGTAGATATATTTGGCTAAGAAACAAAGAAAATAATTCATGGCACACTATGATGGTGAAGACATGAACAGAGAACATGGGGAGAGACAGGTGACATGCAACAAAGGAATTAATCCAGGGATGTTGAGCTCTCCAGGACATTCAGATCTATACAAGAGCTATGACTCTGACATGGGGCTGCACGGTGCAGTGGTTAGCACTGGCCCCTCACAGCTAGAAGATCCCTGGTTCGCGTCCCAGTTAGGACGCTTGGGACGCTTGGGATCTTTCTGTGTGGAGTTTGCATGTTCTCCCTGTGCAGCGTGGGTTTTCACCGGGTACTCCGGCTTCCTCCCACAGTCCAAAAACATGCTGAGGTTAATTGAATACTCCAAATTGTCCGTAGGTGTGAATGAGTTTGTTTGTCCTGTGTGTGGCCCTGCGATGGACTGGCGACCTGTCCAGGGTGTCCCCTGCCTTCGTCCTAAGTTGGCTGAGACCCTGCAGAGGATTAAGCGGCGTACAGATGTACAGATAATGGATGGATGGATGGACTCTGACATGAGGTGATATGTGACAGAAGATCCAGGGTGTACTGAGGTGTGTGTTGTGATGCATCTTTCTAACAGCAGAGGGCAGCATAGTTACATATTGATCTTTTTATCCAGTATTCACAAGGTGAAGAGAAGAGCTTTGGTGTAGGAACAGTTAAAAAAATCATTCATTATGGCACAGCATGAAGTGACATACTTAAATCACTTACTTTATTACAATACTTATATTAGTGTTTTTAGTACTTTCATATAACAAGACTGTACTATATTATTATTGTGATTTGATATTATTGTACAGTACTTTGTACCTGATATTTACCGTATAGCTACATTATATATATATATATGTAGTTCACATATCATGGCTGCTGCAGGTGTACTACTGGACTTCTCTTACTCAAATATTTGCACAATTTACTTACTAAAGTGTTGCAATGTAATGCATATATTATACACATGTCATAAAAAGTTCACAAGTTGCAAGACGTTTCTAGAATCAATGCCATCAATGCCATTTTCTTACTTAATCTAACCTTCAATATACAACCCTGATTACATAAAAGAAACAATGTGGTAATTTGCCTAATCTTTTTTGACATATACTTAATTGAAAACAGTACAAAGAAAATGTATTTAATGTTTGACCTCATCAGCTTCATTGATATTTGCAAATATCTGCTTATCCTGCATTTGATGTCAGCAACACATTTCAAACCAAAGACTGTGAAAGTTGTGGACTGATCCAAAAACCCCTGTTTGGATCAGTCCACAGGTAAACAGGTTCATTGGTAACAGGTGATAGGATCATGATTGGGTATGAAAGGTTCATCCTGGAAAGACTCAGTCGTTCACAAGCGAGGATGGAGAGAGGTTCAACACTTTGTCAAACACAGTATACAAAGCTAGAAAGGCTGCAGCTTGCTGTTTTATCCTGGTGGGTTTTTTTCCACAGAAAGTCTACAGATTATGCAGTAAGAGTACTGTCTCACTCTACAGTAACATACTGCACATAAGAAGGTACACAAAATTGTGTGTGAAGCCCTGAGACCCATCTGTCTGTTTTACTCCTGAACTGTCTTTTCAAGCAAAACAGAGCAGAGGACATCTGAAACCTAGATGACTGTAATAAAACACTAACGTCATCCCAGTAGAGTATCAGAGTAATCACCATCTGTGTCATGCTGACACTAAACAACCACACCTCGACACATCTACCAGAATTTGACTTCAAATATTTGAACAAGCCTGGGTTGCGTTCGATTTACTTTGCCAGACACAGCTGACTGAACAGAGCATGTATTCAGCTAATCCTGCGTATTGACACAAAGGATAAGACTGGTGTTATTCTATATTTTTCTTTTTTGTCGCCTAATTCCAGAAAACGACCAAACCAACAGTGGATCATTCTGTCTCTCAATACTTTCTGACTTTTTATCCTGTATGTGGCCATAAGCACATTGGTTCAAACTGAAGATGTAAATATTAACTTAAATTAACAAACGGAAACAGGACATAGTGCATTTTGAAAAAATGTTTGCATTTTAATTCACATTTGATGTTCTAATGAGTATTTCTGGCAGCAGGACTGTGAATGTGGGACTGAATCAAAATAAACTACGGTGTGTGTGTGTGTGTGTGTGTGTGTGTGTGTGTGTGTGTGTGTTCATGGTGATGAAGGAACATGTCAGCCAACAATGGAGCTCTATTTATCTCTATATCTGTTAGGCTACACAGACACTACTTGTTACTCAAGAAAAATATAGTATATCACATGATTTATCTTTAATAACTTGGTCTTGGTTATCACCTTGGTCTTGGTACTGTTGAATCAGACTACTGTTTCCCTTGAATCAAAATGCAACAATAAGTCACGATTTCATTTCAGCGTTTTAGTAAGTTAGTTGTAGTTTATTGTTGCTTTACAGTAACAGTCATCAGTTGTCACAGTTTATTTCAGCTCTGTGTGTCAGACAGTACCTTTAAAGACGTGATCAGTATCTGGATACGTTATCTGGACAATAACATCTGAGCCTTGGATCTTAGCATTTACACCTGATATTAAAATGTGATTTGCTATATTGATTGTGACTGACTGATTTGTGATTGGATCTCAATATGGAAATGAGCTAGGCCGAGACTGAGAAGCCATTCCACAAATGGACATTAATTATATTTAAATCACTCTCTGCAAGCGAAGACTTGCTAACTTGCAACTGCTACTATTTGTAGCTTTTGATGGGTTTGCTTCAGTTAGCAGGAAGGATCCCAATGCATTCTGCATGCGTTTACACTCGGCATGAACACGTTTTTCCTTCCAAATAACGTGTCCAGATACAGACCACATTTTAATGCCAGGTGTAAATGGCGTAATAGGCACACATGCTTAAAAGCAGTGCTCGTAACCATTTCGAAAACAACATGAAGGGAGTAATTAAAGGATTATTACACAGATGTTAATGGAGGCTAAAGCTGTAAATAGCATCTACATTTTATTTTACATCTACAGTTTATTTAAAAAAAAATGAAGAAATGTGTGTAGAATTACAGTCTTTGGACAGTGACAGGGCATAAAACCTGTAGGCGACTGACACAAATAATAAAGACAGTGACACTAACACAATTATTAATACAGATAAGAATAACTGGACCGTATCAGATTTTACTGTCATCACCTTCATGGAGAATCTGGAGGGGAGTTAAAGGTCCAAAAGGATAAAGTCACTATTAAGATAAACAGTGATATTCGACATGTAGACTGTCGTTGAAAAGAACATATCGGGAGGACTGACTGATAATTAACACATTCATGATGAAAATAACAAGCAACAATGGATTGAATTACACAAGTGTTTGGATGTATTGATGCAGCATGACATTTCTTTCAGTTTGATATTTGACTGTCTCAACAGGAAGATGTTAAGTGTGTACATTTGAGAGTTTGACAGAAGCCATTACCCAGATTTCATGTAATGTGAGTTTGGCTGACTAAATCTGGTCGGACTGAATGGAGGGATGTAGATGTGGAGAATCATTCAGCAGCGGCACAGAGTGTTCACACACTGCTGAACCCACCAGTATCCACTTCAACACCAGAATGCCACCTAAACAAGCTTAACACACTCATTAAAATAACTCATCACCTCTACATTCTTCTTTATATTCCATTATATGAGGACATAAAGCTAGTCATTACAGAGCAAATAGATCAAATATGTTGCTCAAGTGCCTCCACCATTACTGCACTGGCAAAGTTATAACCGAACACATAGAAATGCTTAAAAGTTATTACGCAGACTTTGGAAAAAATAAATCATCAAACTCCATTAATTTTTGCTTTGTAATCGGAACACATGTACCATTTAATAAAAGGGGTGCAAGTCACTGATAATGTAACCTAAACACAAGGATTCAATAGTTCAATAATAATAATAATAATTGCTGTTTGCCGATAACAATCCAGAAAAAAACTGGACTAAATTTCATCGAAAGGTTTTGTTTCTAACTTTTATTTCAACGGCAATTGATGACTATATTTTCAACATAAAACAGGTTCTACAATATAGCTTGAGAAAGGTGTTTAAAAAGTGAAATTGTTCACATATATTACAGAGTTAGATGAGGGTTGACCAATAAGGTGCCACAACAGAACTGGCAGTTTGTCTACTCCAGCCTGCAGTTCAGATTCATCACTAGTAATTTGGTTCAGTTTAGTTTAACGTGAAGATGTTGCCCTATCATGTTGACTTCATTTTCAGATTCAGTTGATTCAAAACAAAATATTACGTTAGAAATCTAGAAGTATAGTTTATAAACTGTGTGTTGAACTTTTACTACAATACATTCAGACTCTAACACATAATGACCAGCCTCAGGTGTTTGCACATAATGTGTATGCAGCGTGTGTGTATGTGTGTGTGTGTGTGTGTGTGTGTGTGTGTGTGTGTGTGTGTGTACAGGTACAGCTGTGGTTCATGTTTCCTCTTGTTTTGACAGCAGATTGGTTGTAAAGCCTCCTATCATCTTATCAGAACACAAACACACACACAGGCACACACACTAGCACAATAATACTCGAGACGTATCTACACTGCATACAGACACAGGGAGGATGTCACACTCATATACACATACAGTAAGAATGGAAGGGGGAAAGAGAGGGTATGCAGAAAAGACTACACCTACACACACTCACACACACACACTCACTCACACAGACAAAAGCACACAGTGAGGGTGTGAGATCAATAGTTTCTTTGTCCACCTTCAGTCTGCAGCTGATCTACAACACATCAACTTTCCCTCTCTCCCCCTTTTCCCATCCGTGTCTTCACACCTCTTCTTTCTTCTCTCCTGTACAGAAAGAGAAATATGGATCTGATTAAAAGAAGAGAGAAACCAGATGTGCTCTGCAGAGGAAAGCTTCAGAAGAAGGGGAATTTGAGAAGAGAGAGAACTTTTATTGTTCCAGTCTTTCTCTGTTCCGTACACGCTATGTTAAATTAGTACTTTTACAACTCTTCCGCCGCCTTCAGACTAGAAAAAAGGTTCAACTGCAACTAAACTGCTTCAGAGAAAGATGTTCAAGTGGGCACCAGCCATCAGTCAAATGAATAGACCACTGTAGCTTCACATAAATCCTTTGACTAAATATGCTTCCATTGCCTTTCATTATAAAAATGAAAACAGGGACAAATTCCTCAAATAACAAACAGACTGTTAAGCTTACCTATATAAATAGTTAACACGTGGATGTGAGAAAAACTTTATAAAGAAGGGGTGAAAAAAAGTCTAAAGGGGTTTAGGCAGCTTCCAAGAGCTGAAGAATCCGCTTCATATGTTGAATAAGTTAACCTCATACAAAGAAGTGGAACCAGCTCTCTTAGAGGAAGTCTGCTGTTTGTGTAGGAAAACATGTTTTTAGCTCTATGGACGGCAACGTTGGTCTGTCGGTCTGTCTGTCAGTCCGCCACTTCGGTCCACACTGAAATGTTTCAACAACTATCGGCTGCCATGAAATTTTGTACAGACACTCATGAGGCCCAGAGGATGTTACCCACTGAACTGTAGTGATTCCATGGTGTAATTGTTAGCACTCTGGACCCTGAATCCAACGATCCATGTTCAAATCTCGGTGGAACCTGACTTTTCGAGAATTTCCCAGTTTGGGACAATAAAGTATATCTATGTATTGATTGTGATCCCCTGATGTTCTCTCTAGTGCCACCAGCATGTTGACATTTGCAACTTCTTGTGAAATAGCTTGACAGATATGGATGGATCGCTGTGACATTCATGGTCATCAGAGGATGAATCTGTTTGACAATGACTTTTCCTCAAGTGCCATCATGAGGTTGTGCTTTGTAGAAAAATATCTCCACAACTATTGGATGATTGCTATGAAATCTAGACACTCATGATTCAGATTCCTTAACTTCATCATGACACTATAACTGTGACATTTCGACATTTGCTCATTTCAGCTGGTGGTGGTCAGTTTTATTTTCATATTCACAAATAAGCAGGTGACAGCAGAATGCCTGGTGTGGTTTCCAAATATTTAGATCGGTGTGTGGGGAAAAAAAGAGAAAAGGTGAGAATGCTTTGGCAGCAGCAGCAGTATGTCATCCCAGCTCCCTCTCCTCTCTGCTTCTCTACCTCTTCTCTCTTGTCGGCAGGTCTGGTCTCAGGTGGGTTTGTGCTGTTGGGACCAGATCAGTATCCGTTTACACTATAAACAATAGTCCTCTGTTCTTTCTCTCCTTTTTCTCTGCCATCCCCGTCTCCTCCTCTTTCATTCCTCTGGCATTCTCACCTCTCTTCACCACAGTGCCCCTTTATCTCCCTCCTCTCAACACACTTCTCCCCTCACTCTGTCTTCTGTCTTCTATCTAATCCCCCTTTCACACTGGACAAAAACCCCACTAACACCCACTAACATCTGGCTTTTGTCTTTAGTGGGAAAGGGTACAATTATCATTCTTTCCCAGGTATAAATTTTCACCCCTTCTCTGGTGAGGTATGATGCACATTGAACAAGCCTGAGAACAACATGCAACACGACATCATTCAGCTGGCTTTGAGTTGGAAAGACAGGCTGAGGTAAAAGACAGTACGTGTTGAAAAGCCCACATATATGTGCTAATTTTGGTGCAAAAATGATATTAGCTTCCTGTTACTCTCATCTCTCTCCTTTGAATATGAACTACAACTAGGTCAGTTCAGATTTTCACCAGCAATCAGTGATATCGCAGGGTTATACAAACTATTTCAACCTACTCTCCCTGAAGAACTCTGATGAGTGTTGCTCTAGGAGTTCACAGTTTGGTGTTACAAAAACAGCTGTAATCGGAAATGGGAATGATTCATTGAGAATAAAACCAGCAAAAGGAAACAACTGCATTAGTCATTATGTGATCATGACTCTTTAAATACCAGAACTGCATGAAAACACCCACTTGCAGGATTTTTCCTCCACGGCTGACATTATAAAGTTTGCAATGAGGTTACCAATCTCAGCAAAAGGGGTCATTTGTTTAAAGGAGCACACCACAGATTTTACAACTAAAGTTCAGTTTACTCGTCACAAGGAATAATATAGACTAAACTATCATTGCAAATCTATGTTACAAACACATGGACATATACTAGTCTGGAAAGGTCTTACAAAAGATGCTGTTGAAGAAAAAAGAAAGGATATGTCTGTTTCTGCTGCTTTGATTTTGACCACTCTTTCTTCATCTGTCTCTTTCAAGTCTCCCAACATTTTAGAAATGCAATATTAACTCACCATTGTACCCCAAGGGTCAACTGATACATACCACACCTTAAATATCCCTAGAGTGACACAGATGTGATGTACAGTGTGAGATAAATGTCTGTTTACTACATAGTATAGAGGTTGTGTTCCTCCTGTCCCTGACATTATGTTGCACATCAAGGTTGACTGACAGTGATGTGAAACCATCAGACTATGAGAGGAATGAGCCATTAATGTTAGGAAATAATGTTACAAAAAATGTCTTTGCAGGACAAAGATTTAATATCCCCACAAATTCAGAAACTCTATGTCCTCATTAGTTCAAAGCCAGGACCTTCAGTCTAAAAGTCTCATCTGTCTTTTTTTACCCTCCGCATCCCCTCTGAGCTCTAAAAGTCCCGGCCTGTCCTCCTGCCGCAGTGCTGCTGAGCTAAATCTGTGCTCCCTCCATACACTACATACTGTATATAGGCTAGTCCCAGATTAGTAACTGAACTGGGTTAGTTCTTCCAGGGCTTGATCCATTACACTGTGGTTTCAGAGGGCCCAAATACCTCAGGGACAGCATGCCTACTTCCCTCAAAAAGTCTGTCCCTTGTGAGGAAATGTGCTGAACTGACTAAAAATAACAGAAAACGGTGAGACAAGCTCAGCAAATGCTCAGGTTTTCATTCATTTACGCATGCATTTACACATGTTACTCCTTGTAACACTTACTGTACCTTATATACTTGTATCTGTAGGTCCCATAGTTTTTCTGAGTTGGCAGCAGAAATGAGAGTCACTGGAAAGCAGCACGAACCGTCCGGTCACTGAGCGGCTGGGTGGGACGGAAGTTGTCCCCCAACAACCCATCATTCCCTTCTAGCAGCTCCGCCCCTTTCACATGAGACCGCAGCCTCCGAAACTCCTCGATCTGCACAGACAGAAGAAGAAAAATTTGATTTTAGAGGCCTAGGAACTAGGTCACAGCTCAATATCTCAAGACTCCACACAAAACAGCTTTTACCAATATGCTCATAAGTTTAAAAAGGCCCTGATATTCCTGGACTGAGGTGGCTGGTGAACGATATTCACATGACAAGAAGATGCCCGAAAAGTTAAAATGTCCAGTGCTGCCCCTGATTTTTATCTTGTCAGAGAGGAACAGTGTCTGAAGTTTGCACAGTGCTTCTATACAGTCTGGACCCTACATAAGATGGAATAAGACATTGCTTTATTGAGCCACCATAGAGGAAATACAGGTGTTACAGCAGCACAAGGACAGAAATAAGAAATATTATATAATATAATGACAGACAGACAGACAGACAAACAGATAGATAGATAGATAGATAGATAGATAGATAGAAGCACTCCATATGACTATAAATATTTGCTCTACACTCAGGGTTTAATGAAAAGAATCTGGCTGGGGAAAGATTAGAAGACTGTGACCCATGTGGTGTCCCTAATGAGAGAGAAAGACCCTGTTATGATATAATGATAGTGTGGGAATGAAATGTTACAACTAAAGACAGCTGACAGGTTTAATACCTGTGGAAACTCAGTGAATACAACAGTGATGTAAGAGTATTCTTATCAATTATCTATGATGATTTCAGGTCTTAACAAGCACAACATTTGCCCAAAGAAAGCATGGCAGATGGGTGTATTTACCCAGCACTTCGCATTAGGTTTGGACAGATATGGCCGTCTACAAGAAACATCTCTTTCTGTTTTCTTGTCAGGCCAAAACATTGAGATTAGATTTGTGACCGAAAGGACGCAAAATCATCTGACTTCCTGTTCATATGTAAATGTGGCCACTGTAGATACTATCACTTTTACACACATGAAGTGTGTAATGGCTGGTTACATCAGCCAAGACAAACATAGACAATAGTGCCTGTGCAGCCGTGCTGTTGGCTTACAGAAGGAGGATTTACAGCCCACTGTCAAAGTGCAAAACATGTAGGCATAGCAACTGTTGAATGATACACATACACACACTTTTGAATGTGCATATGCACTGTGCACACACACTCTTGGTCTTTCAGCAGTCAATAATAGCCGGATGTTGGAGGTGTGCACAGGTAAGCACGGCCTGCTGTTTTACAGCACGTCTGCTGTTGTTCATGTTCATTCAGCAGTGGGACCAATGGCTGGAAGATGACACAGAAAGCAGGCTCCTACAGTACTCACTAAATCATCAAATAAGGTCAAATGCACGGTATGTAATATACTAATACTCGACTGTCTGTGATGTTCAATATATTGTAGTCATGGTGTTGTAAATTAGAGACAGTCATGTGAGGCCAAGAAAAAAAATCCATAAATCCACTAAGAAATTATAGGACAAAAGATCCTCCTTATAACGCCAGAACCAGCCCGAGAATCATCAGGTTTTCTTCAAAGCTACTTAAGCATACTTTTAATGCTGCCAATTTGACAAAATGTAAACAAATGTAGGCTCGTGTTGTAGCCCACAGCTAACTCAATGAATCCATGGCAGCATTATACATTCTGTTTACATCCCACAAAGCCCCCGGGTCAAGAGGAAGTAGCCAGAAGGTGTTGGAGGTCACAGTTGTCTCAGGGCCCACCCACAGCTGTTTACTGGCTGATTACTGGAGCAGGAAATACAAACACATAGTCTTCAGATTTCCTCTCATTTTTAGTTCATTGTTTAATAAATAAATACAGAAAATAGATTCACCTCTTTGGGGCTTTGGGTTTGAATTAAATGATTCTTTTATTTAAATGCTTCTGCTTCTGTCCATTTCGGCATTCCATCTACATTAAAGTGCTGTTCTTAGAAAACACAAAACGATCTTGTCTCCTATACATTTGTAATTACAATAGGTTAAAAAAAAACACCTTTGTGCTGGATGAGCAGCTTTCATTCAAATGGGTGATAACTTGGAACATAGAATCCAAGTCTCAAAATAAATCCATGACACTTAAAAGCTTTAAACTTTTCATAGTATCTTTATCTTTATCTTTATCTTTAATTTGACATATTTTGTGTATAGATATAGTCAATCAGACAATAATGATGTCATTGATTGATTTATCATCTGTTCCAACTACTTCTTGTTTTGCCTGCTTTCCTCTGTTCTTATTTTACATGATGTTTGTTTTATTGTTATATTAATGGCTAATATAACATCTGGCCAGGGGACAGCAGTTGAAAATTATTCTTTTGACTAACACTAGCACATTTACAGTGATGTTGGTTAATGTCCCTGTAAGACAGATGTGGTTGGAGTGGTATAAAGTCATCCACATTAGTGTGGCTGCAGCCCGAGGCAGGAGGACAGCCAGAGGTCTTTCTTTCTGTTAGCATTTCAAAGGGTCAGCAGGCCAGAGGGCAGCAAGGATGACCAACTGAAATAAATGTCAGAGGATTACCACAGCAACCTGCTTGAAGAGAGCCACGAGTCAGGCAAAGGATGAATTAGAGTTTAAATCTCTTAAAGGCAACGTAACAGGCTCATTGAAGAATGGGAGCTGTCACAAGTAATAGTACAGAACAAATAGGATAAAATGATAATAAAATTGATGCAGCAGAACCAGAGATATCATTATTCTACTCATTCTTCTTCCTTGTAAAAACCTGGCACTGACATTGCCCATAATGCAACACAGCAGCCCACAGTGCTGTCAGAGATTTAGGCAGTGGCTTATGTTTGAACATCTAGCCTCAAGCAGAGATGGGGAGCTAAGTTTTCAAACTTGTAGTTGTTCCCCAACACTGACTCAATAATGTTGAGTCAATTTGTCAGACCTTTCGCTTCATTTCGCTCCCTTTTAAAAAGCTGGAGGGTGTGTTTTGTATGTATGTTTTACCTGTAACTGTGAGATGGTGAGAGGGTAGCGATAGAGGATCCAGGTCACATTTTCACTACAGGGCGGTGTGGTCAGAGATCCTTCATACACCCAGTAGTCTCTCAGTAAAGGATCTGAGGGCAGATGAATGAATAAATGTTAAAATAGATAAATGTTGTAAAATGTAAAAACGGTGTCAGTGAAAGCAGCTTTTTTCCCTGACTACATCAGAATAAGCAATCCAGTTTTCTGAAATGGCGAGAATAATGATACGTAATCACACAGATGAAATGGGAAGTTAAAAGGTGTGTGGAGTAGCTGCTCTGCTCACTAATAATCAAACAGCAGCACAATATACAAAAATGATCCAGAGATGCATCATTTTGTAATATTATCCCTGGGGAGTCAGGTGGTTCAGGTAGCACCACCTTTTTTTAAATAATCCATTGTCACTCAATGGCTAGGGATGGGACTAGCCAGTTCTTTTTTATATCCATTTGGAAATGGGTAAAATCCAGATTAGTTCAGCTCTGCAGCCAATAAATCCCTAGAATCTTTCAGGTCTCCTTTGCCTCTTTCTGACACTCCTCTGCATCTGCATGTATAGGAACAAGTGATAGCTCAGTAACACAGTTGTTAACAAGACTAACCACCTTAAACCTTCCAAAGTCTGCATCATGTTAAAGTAAGGGCTTTTTGAAAAGTCAGAAGGACGAGGGCTCTGCCTCAGCCTACCACTGATGTTACACCGTGTTCTGTGACCTGCAGCAGCACAACAGAGATTTCGCCTTCGAGTGATGTAAAGTGCAGGGACAAAAGCAATTTACAGAGCAGTGAAAACTTTTGTGGTGAAAGCCCTACAAATTAAAACAACACATAAACAAACTCCCTGAAAAGATTCAGTAAAGGATTTGAAAAGATTAGGATTCGTTAAGTGGATTCAGAACTGGATTCAGCTTCAGTAAAATGCTATCAAAGCCCAAACATGGCCATCTACGTTTTACTCTAACATTGTTTGATAGTATTACTAATGATTGTGATTAAGGATGAGCTGGCACTAGGAAGGATTGGATTGATGAGAGGATGATAGTGACCCAGCAGCTGCCATCTCGAGTCAGCTATGGTGGTATAGCCTTGAACTCTACAGTCATTTTTCACAAGGCTTCATATATTCATTGTGAATGTGAAATCAAATCTGCTTACCAGGTAACAGAGTGTTGGGATTGAAGCAGGGGATTATTTTGTTCTTCCCCTGATGGAAATACAGCAACACAACCATAATTATTGTCAGCATGTGTTCATTTTTACAGTGTGACCATTATTCAACCTTATGTAAGACATTTTTACCTAATCTGTCTGGTGTTTTCAGTCTTATTCTCACCTTGTACTGCAGGTCCTGTAGAACTTCAGTGATGGCCTTCAGACCCAGATGCTCCTTACCAATCTGATAAAAACACAACACATTGCAGGTTTCGGTGTGCAGTCAGTTGGACTTCTCAATGCATCTGCTAAAGACAGTCTTATCAGCAATTGTGTTAAAGACGTCAATGATGTTTTAAAAAAGAGTTTTTCTCTTAGTTTATATCTGCTGTATCCTTACAGGAAGTAAACAAGTCCAAACTAAAGGAGCTGTCAAAAACAGGATGTGTGAGGTTGACCGTGTTAAGACTCTGGGTCAGGGGGTCAGGGCTGTCTGAGGTAAAACCAGAAGGAGACTGCTAGCTGGTGTGACTCTGATCTCTCGCAATGTGAGGATATTCTCAGGTCTGATTGGTTTAATTAAACTGGCATTAACCTTCCCACGATTGTGAGAGTTTTCCCAGCAGGGAAACTGAGGACCAATTCAATGGAAAAGTCATTTCATTGGAATGTAGCAGAAGGTGTTTTCCAAGTTCTGTCATACCTAAACTATTGCACAGGATGGTTCAAGCTAATCTGGACTGAACCTGTTCACTCATTTAGAAAAACAGCACTTACAATCCCAGGAAGGAAAACACTTTCAGGCCACTGACATGCTGAATAAGTCAATGTTTTTAAAAATGGGGGCCATGGAGGGGGAAAGTGATCCTAACCCAAAATCTTATTACAAAAATATGTCGTCAAGCACACGTGAGTACTTCTGCTGCAAAATATTACGCTCAGTTGCAGCATATAAGCTACACTTTATGTTCAGCTGTTGTTGATGCAGTTTCAGAGAGCTGTTCATTCAACTTCACTGGAATTTTGGAGGCTGAAGTTTATACATAGCCTACCCTCATTGATAAGAATGGAGTGGACAATTGGAATACTAAAAATGATTAGAATAAAATAGATTTACTTAAACAGGGCCTAGTGAAATTACAACTGAGTGTATATTACACCAGTGTTTTTCAACCTTTTTTGAACCAAGGTACATTTTTTCATTGAAAAAATCACAAGGCACACCACCAACCAAAAATGTTAAAAAATGAAACTGTAGCCTATAAAGGCAATATAACAATATAAAGTCATTCTTGTCAAAGTGTCTAATATGATATTACTTATGATAAAAACCAATTAGGTGAAATTGGATAATTTCCCACGGCACACCTGACGATCTCTCACAGTGGTTGAAAAACACTGTATTACACTGACACTGAATAAATGTGAAATTTATATTATGTTGCGTATATTATGAAGAATGAAGAGTTTTGGTCTTCCTCCTTTGAAAAATAATATCTGATCCAAACTCTGAAACAGGCTATTCATTCAATCCTTCAAACTGAATGAATTTGAGAGAGAAACATATGGGGTAGATGAGTATGATATAATATATATAGGAGAATTTATAGGAGAATTTGTCAAGGAACAACTTGTTGCCAGTTTCTCAGCTCTCTGCTTTCAAATGTTAAATGATTTGAAGGAAAATTCGCTGGTGAGTGTACAAAACTACTTCAGGCATTTCACAAAGTGCAAACATATTTGCTACAATGTTTAACATGGAACCAGCTGATCTGCTTGACAACCTATAAAACAAAATAATTACGTTGCAAAGCAATGAAAAGCTCAAAGCCAGGCACAACAATCCTCTTCTGCTCAAGTTCTATAAAATGTAGGTACAGTCCTGAGGTTTAACTCTGTTTGGGACCCCCTACTACTGTGAGTAAGTAGGCAATAGATGAATGAAAATTGGGAATGAGGCTTTTGCCAGTTACACACCAAAGCTTTGGAGCACATACCAATAGATATCAGGGAAGCTAAAATGTATCTCTTCACTTTACCCATTGATTAGCTATTGCTTTCTTGACACAAGCCTGAAACACTTAAATGCTGAAGTATGTACTTGTTTTAAAATGTTGTATACTTGATTTAATGCATTCAATGTACTCTATGTTTTAACTTTATTGTTATTATTATTATTCATTGGGTTGTATTTTCCATATCATGTTATGCATGCTCTATATTTCATTTTCACCCTTTGTTATGGTTTGGGTGTCTGTTTATTTTTGTGTTTTTTGTGGTTTATTTTCTGTGCATTTTTAGTTTTATATAGTTATTTAGGATTGTTTCTTTGTGTTTTGCTCAGGCATTGTTTCAGGTGCTGGGGGCGTGGTCTCAGGTGCTGGGGCCTTCTCTATCATAGCTGCATCCAATTCCACCTCTTCACTGGCAAACTCCTCTCATTCTCCTCTCAAGCTGCCAGGACGTTCTGTCTTTGTCCCTGTTTACCAGTATTTCCCTGTTCTCTGGTGCTTTGCATTTTTCTATATTCCTAGTATCTCCAGTGTGTGTTCCCCCAGTCTCCAGTTGTTCCTTGGCTTTTTCTCTACTGTCCTCATCCCAACCTGCTCCACCTGCACATCTCCAGCGTCCTGCCTCAGCACCTACCACCCACCGCCCAGCCTCCAACCACTGAAGCTTCTCTGTTCCACCTTGTTTACTGAGTTTTTGTGTTTAATAAATCCCTTTTACCTTCCCCCACGCCTGTGTCTCACCCCTGGGTCCAGTAACCTAAACCACAACATCCTTTTTACTGTTATTGTCAAGTGTGTTTAATTCTCCATCTTATTTTACATTAATTATGGCATTCAAGTCCTGTTTTGAAAGTCATTTTATCTTTTTTGATGTAAAGCACTTGATGCATTTAATTAATTTGTTGTAAAGCACTGTGTGAAAGGTACTATACAAATTAAGTTTTTAAAGTATTATCATTATTATTATTATTATTATTATTATTATTATTATTATTATTATGTGTTGAATTATGGTGTAAAACTGTGAGGCTCCTTATCTGGCCACTATGCCAGCCTGCTGGTCCTTGATGTGGATGTTTACCTGCACAAAAAGAGCTATGATGAGGACTCCATTCTTCTTCCCAAGAGCGTCCTCCAAAGTGTTAAACAGAGTGCTGTTCCAGTGAATCAGATGGAGCTGCAGACCGACAGAGAGACAACAGAACACAACCTGTATTTGAGAGGCCATTGTTGTAAACAGGTGTAGAGAACAGTGGTAAGCAATAGACTGAGTAACCATCAGCTGGGGGTGACTGAGGGCTTTCTATTTGGCCTCTTATGTCAAGTTAATGCAAACAGGGGGAAAGGAGTATAAAACTTCTGCCCTGGAACAAGTAAATATCAGACCAGACCACAGATTTGTACTTGATAAGACTGAAAGCTGCCATAGTACTTATTTTACCAGGATATAGAAATTTAACATATCATCAAATCTCATTGATCTCTGAGCTGCCAGCCTCGTTATCACTAGTCTAAGACAGACTTTCCACTGAGCATCAATCTTATGATTTTCAGTTTTCAGTTTGATTTGATTTTTCAGTTCAAAAGCTGTCTTGACTTAAAAATACAGTAACTGAAATACGGTTGAAAGATGTAACCATGGCCTACAACATTAACTTTTTGTTTCAGGTGTGAAGGATAAGGCTGGCAATGTTCTTGATTTTGATCAACAAACCCCATGAAAAGACTAAAACCAACAATGACTTAGTCAGCCGCTCAGCACTTTGCAACTTGTCTGTGGCACTCAGCTACAAACAACTCCAAATTTGTTTCTACTGAAGATATTATTCTTTAGACACTGTAGAGTTTAGCAAGTTTAACTAATATTAGTTAACATTGAGTCCAAAGCCTACTGTCATACCACACAGTGGATAAGCAAAACCCTGCGAGCAAGGGTACACTTTGGCTTCCTTTTCTTTGTCAAAGGACAGCTGTGTTATTTATTCTGCCAAATGTTACGCAGTCTCGCTCATACAGTTAAGAACTGTGCGGTTGACATGTTAAGTTATACCATTCACTAAAAAACTATTTAAGTAGTAACCTTACACATTGACCCCATGAGTGAAAGAATGATGCGACAAAAAGATGCATCAAGTATCATCAGACCGAGTGAGCTGGCGGAGTAGTTTTGGCATTTCCGAGGTTTCGGTTTTGACCTTAAATTTCATCTAAATGGCAGATGTTGTGTCAGAACATGCAGTCTGGGAGACGGCACCTGGGTTCAGAATTGTAGCCTTTAAAGAAATAGTTCAACATTTTTCAACATTTTGGGAAATACACTGAGAAACAGTTAGATGAGAAGATCCATACAATTCCCATGTTTGTACTGGAGGAGGAAGCAATTAGCCTAGCTTAGCATAAAGGCCGGAGGCAGGGAGAAATAACTAGACTACATTTTACCAAAATTCAAGCGCATACCTAAAAACACCTCAAACTGTCAGTGGCAGTGACTCATGAGTGTGTCATTGGCAGGTTTGGTACGAGTTTGGTGTAGTTTTTAATTTTAAAGTCCTTATGCTAAGCTAGGCTAATTGCCTCACCTCAAGCTCCATACTAACTGCACAGACATGAGAGTGGTATTGATCTTCTCTTTGAACTCTTGGGGGAAAAGATTGATTACGCTTATCTCCTAAAATGTTGAACAAAAAATTCAAAATGTTTATTCTTCTTCACCTGTTGATTTTTACCTAATTTTAATCTAAGATAACATAAACCTTTAATCGTCCCTCAGTGGAGAAATTCGCAACCTAATTTTATCTTATTAATTTTAGCTCTTCTTTCAGGCTATCAGTGTAAAGTTCACAAACAAATGGATGGCCACATCCCAATATGAAAATTCACTAAACACAGTCATAGAAGCACATTGATTTTAGTCTGTGAATTTTTTCAGCCTTCAGCTTCAGGTGGTAAAAGTGTTACTTAGAAGAGAAGACAAAACAGGTTTTGTGTTCATGGACTCCACAAGCTACAATGTTATCTGAAGGAGTCTAAACAAAAATATGAACACTGTGTTTCTTTAGTCCTTCAGAGGCTGTTGGTGTGGTCTGAAAGTGCGCCCCACTCCATGGTCATGGCCTTATTTCTGTGTGTGTGTGTGAGAGAGAGAGAGACAGAGAGAGAGTGAGAGAGAGCGAGTGAGCGAGCGAGCCTGCACTACCTCCATAGGGAAAGCCTTGAAGTTGACCGTGTGCTCTGATCCTCTCTGGTTCTCTTTGCCCCAGTGGAAGCGAACCTCATGAAGCTCATACTCATGATCACTGGGCAGGGGACCCCCGGTAACCACTGGCAACAGCACAGGAAACCCAGGGCATTGTGGGTGGCAGGATGTAGAAAACAGATCAAAGAGTCAAAGTGAAAGCGAGAAAAAGGGGTCACTTACACTGGGCTGGATTTTTTTATGTTTTCACACGTTCCATTAACATACATGAATGTGTCACTCACCACTAAACCACAGTGACTGAACAAAAACTAAACAGGCATCCTGCTTTCTCATCACTCCTTAAATCAAAGAGTGGTGAGCATTGACATGTTTTCATCTCTCCAGGGACTCACCTGACTTGGACTTGAGAATGATGCGGACAGTGTGTCCGTCGTTGATGACCTCACAGTCTCGACACACCACGTAGTTTGGTGATAAACCAACATCCAGGAGGGACGGGTCATACTGAGCTTCTCTGGAGTTTAAATTGATGGGAGACTGGTACTCGCCATTGGCTGCTGGGAAATGGAGTCCCCATTCTACACCTATGAGTGAAAACAGGCACAGACACACACATACAGTTGTACACAAAACACATATTACATGTACCATACATGTCTTTATTAGACAGCTCTACAATCTATGTTTATTCTATTCCATTTAAGTACCTTGTAAGCCATGCAAGCAGTTGTGGAGGAAGTAGGCTATTCAGGGTTAAAAAGGGCAACCCACCTCTGAGTGCAAGTAAATAACTATGTTACCAAGCTGTCACATGCAAACATCCCGTGATGGGTGGAGGCAAACAGCTTTCCCAAGACCTTTGCAACAACATTGTTAAGCAACATTGCAATAGCACCGATTACCAATGGATTTTTCAACTCCTAGATGTTCCTGTAAGCACTATTGGGGTCACGTACAGGAGCTTCTCACAACATTTACAACTGAGCAGTTAGACAGTTAGTTCAAAGAGTAGCCCAAGAGCCAAGGACCTCTCGAAAAGAGCTCCAGAGAAACCTGGAAGCAGCAGGTACACCTACACCTACACCTACACCTCCATGGTCTCAATACATTGGTCAGAAGACCCCATTACTTAAGAAAAGACATGTTGAAGCCCATTTGAAATTTGCTACACTTGGAGAAGCCGGTAGATTACTGGGAGAACGTAGTTTGGTCAGGTAAGACAAAAACTTTTCAGCAACAATACGACGCACCATGTTTAGATCAGCACATGACCCTAAAAATACCATACCTACAGTGAGGTGGTCCAAAATCCCACCTGAACACTGTGAGAGGAAGGAAGCGTACAGGAAGTGTCTTGAAACTGTCATTTTCAAGTGTGTTTTTCCACTGTTATTCTACTTTATTGCACACTCTTAACTTTTTTTTAAGGATTGCAGTGTTTTGTATTTTATATAGTTAATTCCAGCTTGTGCTTTTCCTTCTATGGCATGCAAAATGTCTGAAATGAAAAAGGTCAATATCAATTTAATTTCTGTACATTTAATAGAGAGATAGCTCTATGAGTTTGTTGTGTTTTTAGCTTACCAGATAGACTGAGAGCAGGTGGTAATAGCTAGCTTCTGGCAAACTTTAATAAAAAAACTAACTTACTTACTCACTTACTAACAACCTAGTTAAGAGCTCTACAACTGCATTGGTTATATGTTGTATCATGTTGGCTGGAAGGCTTGTCACCAGTCACATCTAATGACCCCCTGGGTTTTATGCAGAGTCAGTAAAGTATGAAAAGCCTGCTGGGACTTCTGAGTTGCTATTTGTGGTCACCAGACCCAGCTGTTGCTTGCTTAACAGAGTTTACTAAACCACAATGTCTGTTTGGGTTGTTTTTTTTAATTTTATTTCTACATATATATTAAATATACACATCCATTGTCCAAATTTAGTAAGACAGTTTTACAGTTGCTATCAAAGCTGGGCTAGGCTACTAAGCTTGTCTAAAGATGCAATATGACAGAGCTATACCACTGTATTAAATACATATAGATGCAACATATGCTTCTGCTAGCAAGACAGCAAATAAGTTAATTTAATAAAAAACCACGGTACTGTTTTGCTGTTTAAGTTCTTCCTCTACTTACTCTAAATTAATTGAAAATGTGAAATACATCTGTGTCTGTACATTATTTCCATTAAGGGGCTACAGATTAAATCAATAATTGTGATTTTTCAGTCAGTAATAGAAAACAGCAAGACTGAATTGTAAGTTGGAGTTCTCTGTGAAATGATAATGAGCGTGAATGTCCATTCTTGACCCTGGAAAAGGTAAAGCAAGCTTGACATGATGAAGTGATGAAGACTGTGAGATGCAATTGAAAGCTCTTAAAAAAGTTAGTAACTGGATTTTGCAGTAATTTAAAAAAAAAAAAAAAAACAGCTGTTTTTTGTCACTCAGGGCATTACCCTCAACCTCATTTTTCATTTCCTTACTATTTTCATCATCCTATCAAGGAACAAATTTATATCCAGGCCAGTTCCTCTGTGTGCATATGTGTGTGTGTGTGTGTGTAGGAGACATTTCAGAAACACAAACCACTCGTCTATCTAAAGTCTAGACTGGTTGAAATGGGCCTGCTATTCCCCTTTGCCTTTTCCTCCCTCTACCCCTCCATTCATCCTCTCTCTGCTGCTTGTGAACAGGATTTCTCGCTGTGAGAGAGAACTGTTGCAAACAAGACGGAGACAGACAGAAGAAAGAGAAGGGGGGAGAGTGTACAGTGCTTCGAAACTAAACTGAAGCAGGTTGTGGTTGCGGAAAGAGGGTCAGCCTGTCAGTCAAACTGGGACAGATGACTTAGCATGTGTATGTGTAAAAAGTTATTGTAACATCTTAATTTTGGATCAAATGACGTGAGGTGAAAACTGTCTTAGGTTAAGAGAGTAACACTGTTGCTCTCAGCTTACCTCCTCTTGCACTGGCAGAGAGTGAAGAAACACAGGGTAGAGAAAGTGATACGAAGTGACACCAAAGCCACACACCGGTCTAGATTCACTTCGGCTTTTCGCTGACCACAATCACTCTAGCTGCACAATGAGAACACTGTAAGATGTGTGGAACCCAAAGTGTTTTTAAAAGGAGGAAACGAACACATTTAGTTTCGTGTTCAGAAAGGCCCAGTGCACTCATGAACTCAAGCCCTCACACACACATTTGTACTGCAGCTACAGCAGAAACACACTGGCTGATTACTCACTCCATGGCAATGAGGGCTGAGGGGACCCGTCACATTCCCTCTTTCCTCAGCAACTAAAGCCTTGACAACAATTTACTAAAAGCACTCAGGGTTTTGCTGCAGCTACAATACACATAAAAGGGCTGTGTAAAATTGTGTGTGGGCTTGAAGGGATATGGAAATGAGTTTTGGATTGGTTGGCAGGATCACATTACTAAAACTGACCAACTGACCACCTGGTTGACTGACTAATTGTACACAGTTAGTGAATGTGTTTGCTACCATGTTCCATAACTGCGTCAGAGAAAGCATGATTTAATCCTGCATGAACTGTGAAGTAGCTGAGACATAGCCCCAACCCACTTCCATGTTAGTATCTATTTGACTTGTCGCTCCTTTTGAAAAGCTGGAACATGAAAGTGGAGTCTGTAAGTCATGAAAGTGGAGTGAAATCTGTGCAGCTGGTCATTTTATCCAAGATAAAACTACAGTTGTTTCAACATTCAACAATGGTATCTAGAAATTACTGCCATAGTTATGCTGTCAAAACCTCATTGGACTTCATGTTATCTAGGTTTTTCAAATAATTGAAATGGAAGTTGCTCTTGTGCTACATTATAACCAAGCAAAATCTCCAGATGAACTCATGGCACAGGATGAATATCTACATTAAATTTGTTAGCAAGAAAGCCATCGCCCTGAAATGGCTGCAAGGCAAACCATCCAGCAAAGAACAACTGAACTGCAATTCTCAATAAAATGAACTGTGTGGAGAATTTGACCTTTATCAAATGACTATGCTATGAAGAATATGTAACATACTGTAAGAAATGGACTTCACTGTCCTGCTGTTATTACAGACATATCTGAGTTAACTGCGGCCCCTCCACTAACCAATGGACTCGTCTCTTTTGTTGCCATGAAGTTCTAGGGCTTATGGGAAATGGCGTTTGTTAAAGGCTACTAAAAACAGAAATATTTGATTAATTTCATCATAGTTGAAAATGTTCTGTTTTGAGATCCTTATTCAAAAAACTACAGCACCTGTCTAGAGAAAGACTCCAGGGCTCCATTTTTAATTATTCATGTTGTTACAAATTCTGAATGAGGTTTTATCATGTAGTTTGCATTAGTACTGGCCCTTTGAGCACCAGCACAGTTTTGTACAAAGTGGTTTGTTGGTTGGGCCAGAGAACCAAACAATGAACTGAAAGCAGCAGAAAGCAGCACGGTCCTCTCACAGCTATTGAAGTAATTTAATATCAATATTATTTATACATCTACATACTTTATATATTTTAAAAGGTATTACAATATATAAGTATAACAATATGGAAGTGTAATATGGAAAACCAAATTTTCTGAAGTAAATTAACTGTGTGTATAATGAGATTAGTGTTACAGGTTCATGTCTCTTTATAATGTTGCCTGTTGACTTGATGTCAATGTTCATTTTGGGAAGTAATCCATAGTGAAAAGTAATCCATTCCAGTTGGATTAACGTTTCCAACTGATACAAGACAGATTGAGGAAAGTTATGAATAATTCTCATGATAACTTTAGATTACACTGGCTCGTGACTGTTTCTATTTATGCATTCATTCATTCATTCATTTATTTTCTGCTCATATCTCTCGACTTGTCGGATTCATAAGTAAAATTCAGTCTTTCCTGCATTCTGCATGCTGTTTATTTAGGTCAGTCAGCAGCCATGCATCTAATTTACTTGAAGTTACATCCTAAAAGCATTTTGTTACAGATCCAGATCCACATGCTGATTACGGTTTTAGAAAATGTTAGAGGCTCTGTCCGGCCTTGGAGGAGCTGTGTCCTCTCACAGGGTCCATATACTATTGTAGAATTTTTACTATGACTTAGCTGTTGCTGCAGGCTTGTTATTTTTTCATTAATAGTAAAGGTTTTTTGATGAATAATAAATTATTCTTTTCATTGTAGCTAAGGCTTTTCATTTCGTTATTTGTATTCAATTTATGAAGCAGTTGTTGCAATAGAGTTCATTGCAATGAAGACCTTATATTCGTCACAAGTGTCCTGCAGAAAGTCATGATTTTCACCTCCACAAAATGGCTCTCTGGATGATAGTGTGTAAAGAGTAAGTAACTGAAAGTCTTTGAAAGTTTAAATATACTATCACTGTCAATCCAATTACATTTTGCTCTACTTCGGAAAACCTCACTTTTTAGACAAAATCTTTCTACAGGACACAGCTGGCATTTGCAAGCCATACGTAATCTAATTCATGCATACAAAGTGTCACGTATCATTCATTATACTTACAGTAAGAATTTTACAGTTCAATAACACAGTACATCCCTCGATGCTCAGTGAAGGCAGCAACAGAAAGAAGGCAGAGTGAAACAACACAAACTAAATGAACTCCTTACACCATAACTTCATGACACACTGTAACTATGACAGTAAGTTTAATATTCTTATACTATATCTATGTGTCAGTGAAAGTCTGGGACAATCCAATTAGAAATGAATATTAGTATTTGAGATTAGGCTGTGCATTGCAGATTGTGTTTCCCTCTGATTGGGAAATCATCTCTCTAATTCTAATTAAAAACTGGTGATCATAACATCAACCTACAGGCTTGTTAAATTATCCTGTGTTTCTATGTTAAATAACATATTGCTTAAAGTGAAATTTTAAATGGCAATGCAGAATGTGAAGAGAGCAGAGTCCCTCCATCTTTGCAGTGCTATAAAACTACTCTACTACATTAATGGTGTCTTTTATAGAGTTGCGATTCCAATATGGGAATTGTAGGATCCAAGGAAATCTAGGCCTCTGCTGCATCTATGCTGACCTCCTTCTTTTTTAATTGTTGTCAAGTGTAATTGATAGCAAAACTCTTGATATCATAATGAACAGTTTCTTGTGATTAGCCTTAAGATTCTTGTTTGTCTTGATTTTAGCAACATATTTTTTAGTGTGGTATCATTTTTTGGGGGGGTATTTTGCATTCAGTGTTGTTCACCATCTTATATTTCTTTAACTTTCTCATATTTATTCCAAACAAACTAATGTTGCTGCTCTGATATGAAATGCATCTATTCCCGTACAGCAGAGGAACAAGGAACACCCTTGTAGCAAGTTCATGACTAAAAAGCTAGATGTATTAAGAGTAAGAAAGGGGAACAAAATAAAAATAATTAGCGTTTAAAAAAGTAACTGCAAGTTTTTACTACTAAGACTACACAAAGTGTGTAAGGTTTTCCTTTCAGACCCATTTAAAACACATCTGGCCACCCAACTTTTTATACCAGCTAACATGACATATTTCCCAGCACACACTGATGAAGACCAGTTTACCTTCCTCGTAGCCCCAGTCCAGCTCATCTTTCCCCGGGTTATAATCCGACTCCTCATTCACCTTGTCAGCCATGGTGCTTGGCAGTCTGCTCACTGTGGGTAGACACCAGTCTGTCCTCCCAGTCACACTGGTTTTGTACGTTCACTTGGAAACTTAAAGTCTCTGCAGTCTGCTGGATGGATTCCCAGCTGAGCAACAACTCCCTCAGTCTTTCACTTTGCTCTTTATGTTTTTTTCCTTGTCTTTATTTTCTTCTTGTCTTTTCTTCTCTCTTTCTCCCTGTTTCTATTCTTTTCGTGTCCTTCTCCTTTTATGTCCTCTCTTGCTCTTGTCTTCTTACAGCCTCTAACATGTGTGGAGCTCTCTGCCTCTCTGTGTTTCTCTTTACTGACTGTTGCTCCACCTCTTCCTCTCTCCACTTCACTGTAATCTCTCTCTCTCTCTCTCTCTCTCTCTCTCTCTCTCTCTCTTCCTCGGTTTTCCTTTCTCTTTATCTATTTCTCTCTCTCTCTATCCGCAGACTGCAGGTGTGCTCGCTCAACCTGGCCTTCTTCCATAAATGTATGTAAAAATTTCTTTCATATCCACCTTCCCTCTAAGCTCCCTTTATTCATGACTGTTGACTGAAAATAAACTTTTAACCGTATTTCCATTATATTATTAATGTTTCTTGGTTCCAGTTGGACTTAGATGTTATTTTCTTTTAACCGTTCTTGCTGTTGTGGGTACCCTGGAGGTTTGTATATGTGTGTGCTGGAATGCTGGCAGGAAGGTCATGCTGGTGTTTCTGTTGGAGGCCACAGACACACCCTTGGGTGAAGGAAACAGTAGTGGTTGAGAAAACAGGCAGAAAACGGCAGGATGGACAGACTGAAAGGCCAAACTGTGCTCCAACCTTGATGACTTCAAGATGGACTGAGAAACTGTGAATCACTGGATCGTGAAATTACTAAACATGCCCACATTCACTTCTGGCACAGACTCTCAAAAAGCTCAGTGGTCAGACCCTTTTCAAAGGGAACCGAAATACTTCAGAGTTCTTGAATTGGACGACAGGATGATTTTGTGACTTGGGTTATTTGTACAAAAGCGTGTGCACTCTAGAGCGATTAATAGTTCATGGTCCCAATTGTTCTCTCTATCTTAATTTCTTTCTTTGTTAATCCGTATCCTCCAGGCTGCTGATGTTAATTGCCCCACATTCCTTATCAGGAAATTAGCCTTGGAGCCATCTAAATGCAGGTGAACTCCCCTGTTTCCACACTGTGGATCTAAAAGCAGGACATGGACTGCAGTTGATACTCACAGGGATGGGACGGCCTGGGCCACCTAATCGCGCATTTGAAAGATGGATAAATTCATAAAATGTATGAATGAAGTAAAGCAGAGATGGAGGGGGGCTCCCCAGGGAAGCTCAGTGAATGGAAGTGAAAAAATATTACATTTGTTGTATGATTTGTTGAGATCACATAGAATCTCCTAAATGGGTGTGATTTGGTTAAAAAGTTCAAATTTGAAGTTGAAGTTATGTCAAAAAGCAATATGAGGCTATCTTGGCTCAGTAGTTAAGTCTATGGGGTGAAATATAAACATAATCATTATGGTCTCATCAAGATAAGATAAGATATTCCTTTATTGGTACCACAATGGAATTTGCAAAGTCAAATTTACAATGCAAACAGTGAAAAGTAAACTGACTGAGTAAGCTAGCTAACTAGTAAATGTAAAATGTCCACAAACCCCCTCCTCCCGCCTCCAGCCCCTGGCAATGTTAGCACGTCCCGACCAGTTTGTCCACCGAAGACAAAGAGAGCAAACCAGTCTTAACCCTCTGTCTAACTCCCAACAGTGAACAAGCCGACCCCTAAAAGCCAAACCAAACAAGTGTAACTGTCATTAGTAAATGTAATGTGATTACTGAATTTCAAATTGTAATCCCTTACACTACTCGTTACTGAAAAAGTAATGTAACATGTGACTAAGTAGGCCTAATATGGTATTGTCCAACACTGCTGTAGGTCAGTTGCCATAAACTGGGTGTTATTTGTTTAATAAGTTACTGTAAATTAGGTATCGCTACCAAATTTTCACCTTGTCCTGATAGTAGGAGCATATATTGTGTGAACTGATGTACTGTTTATTGTTGGCAAATATTACAAACATTCAAATTATTGCTCCCAAAATTCTACAAACTTGTGGACAACGGCAGGGGTGAACATGCTGGATCGTGTTCACACAAGCATTCCTGGTACATACCGAGCAGAGCCCCGTTTCTGCCTCAGCTCCTCAGACCACATTTCTGCTATGCTAATATCAGCATCCAGACCACTCGCCAGATGCTCCAAACCAGTCCTGCAGCAAGTGAAAACCAGACCAGCAGGAACCATCTCTGCACTTTGGGTCTGTTTTGAGCACAATGACTGACACATGTTCAGGGAGGCTGCAAGCAATCACTACTCCACCAACTTGGAGGAATAGATTGAATCAGTGAGCAGCTGCATCAGCAAGTGCACCAATGACGTCACTGTCTCCAAGAGCATTACAACACGCTTCAACCAGAAGTTGGGGATGAATGCGAAGTTGTGTGTGCTGTTGAGGACCTGAGACTCCACCTTTAGAACAGGTGACAGAGTGGCTTGCAGAACAAGAAGAGCCAAACTGTCCCGGCCATCAGAGTGGCAAAGTGTGCACACACTCAAAGAACCCACAGTCACTTCCAGGGCAGCAGTGAAACCATTGCCACCACCCTCCATCTGGCCCTCACCCACCTAGACAAGAAGAATATGTACGTTTTAATGATGTTAATAGACTTCAGCACAGCATTCAACACAATAATCCCTCAGCACCTGATTGGAAAGCTGACTCTGCTGGCCCCAAACACTGCCCTCTATAATGGAATTATAGCGGCTAACACACTGATGCAAAGCCAACAACCTATCTCTGAACATGGATAAAACAAAAGAGATGGTTCTTGACTTGGTGTTCACTTGGTGGAGAACCTCACCTGGATCCTCAACACCAGCTTCATGGCAATGAAAGTCCAACAGCAACTCTACTTTCTGCAAAAGCTCTGAAAAGCCCATCTTCCACCCCCCATCCAATCAAGAGCATCCTGAGCAGTGTTTCATTGCCTTGTTTTGGAAATTGTACCATGTCTGATTGCAAGACACTGCAGCTGAGGACACCTGAGAAGATCATCAGAGTCTGTCTGCCCTCCATCACAGACATGTTCATCACACAGTCCACCTGAAATGCCACCAGCATTGTGGATGACCCAACACAACCCTCACACATCTCACCCTCAACTCTTCACCCTCCTGCCGCCTGTCCCCAGTACCCAGTGTATGGACTGAAGCTACTATTGATCTATCCTTTGTAAATTTGCACAGCATTGTGCTGTTTGCACAGCAGTTATGTTCACACATTCAGCAGCCTATGTTTACATGAACAGCAGTTTTTAATTATTTAAACAGTTCTTAACTACAGTTTTTGCACTGTCTCTGTCATTTTTGCTGTCTGTTTCTTGCACTGTTTTGTAAATGGTTACACATATAAACTTTATGTAGTCTTGTGTAGATTTATGTTGTCTCTTTTTATTCAGACTATTGCATTGTTCTGTGTGACACCATGATCCTGGAGGAACATGTTGCTTTCACTGTGTACTAGCTGCAAGTGGTTGTAAATAACAATAAAGACAGTCTACAGTCAGACAGCCAATATAATGTTTGGGACTGTGCTGTTTTGATGTTTTCCACGTCAATTCAGTTCAATTCAATTGTATTTGTATAGCGCCAAATCACTACGTATACATTGTTGATGTATATGTGTCATGGTTTTGGTCTCTCAGTTTATTCTGTGCATTTTTAGTTTTATGTCCAGTGTTTTTGGTTCAGGATTGTTTCCTTGTGTTTTGCTCAGGCATTGCTTCAGTGTTTGGGGGCGTGGTCTCAGGTACTGGGGGCGTGGTCTCCGGTGCTGGGGCCCTCTCTGTCTCACAGCTGCATCCAATTTCACCTCTTCACTTTCAGCATAAAAACTCCACTCATTCTCCTCTCAAGCTGCCAGGTCATTCCCTGTCTTTGTCTCAGTGTTTCCCAGTGTTTCCCTGTTGTCTAGTGCTTTGCGTTTTTCTATATTCCCAATCTGTTCCTGTCTACCAGTGTCTCCGGTGTGTTGTCTTTCCTCGGCTTTGTCTCCACTGAGTTCATCCCGACCTGCTCCACCTGCATGTCTCCTGCCGTCCTGCCTCCAACCACTGAAGCTTCTCCGTTCCACCTGGGCTTCCTGTGTTTAGCCATTTTTTGTTTTCTTGTAAGTCCTGGAGTTTCTTGCTTTAATAAATCCCTTTTACCTTTTTCCCACATCTGTGTCTCACTCCTGGGTCCAGTAAAGAAAACCTAAGCCTCAACAATGTGCCTATTTTCTGACTTGTTACCAAAAAACAAAAAAATTGCAAAGATTATGCTTGTTCCACTCAATTATGTGCACATGCCCATATGTACATTGAGAAAGTAACTAGTTGCTCTAATTGTCCCTCCTGTCCTTCCTGGCCATGGGGACATCCCTTTCTAACATGATTCCAATGGAAGTGATGGGAGAAAAACAGTTCTCATTCTCTGTAAAAATAATATTTTAAAGTTCAGCTTTATTCAATATGAGGTCTTTTCAGTGACAAATTCCATCTTGTAAAAATGTGAACACATCCTTTAGTCACTTAAATTATTTAAGTACATATTACGTGAATTAGCAAAATAACATCTGAGAAGGCTGCACTACTTTTGCACAGACATAGATAGTTAGATAAGTCTCAGCCATTGAGAAGTTCTTTGATTCAGTACTTAAATATGTCCCCTTTTTTAAAGCATTACCTAAGTTAATAAGAAAATCAAGGTCATAAAGTCATAAATTTGCACTCTTTCCTACTTTGTACTGCAAGTTCTCATAAAAAATTTCTCCTGTAATAAATAAAGATCTATCTCATATCAAAATATTAATTTGCCATAAATGACTCCTATTGACACAGTCATATAGGGTTTTTGTTTGGTTTGGGTTTTTTTGTTTATTTGTTTGTTTGTTCTGTGTTTGTTGTTTGTTTTTGTTTGTTACTCTACTGCCTATGTTGTAATAAGTTGTTGCTGGACACTTGCTGCCATCAAGTGGCTGTTTCAGCTTAGGTCACTACAATAGTGATATGGAATTAATCGACAATTTTTTGTTCAGCGTGAATGTCTATCAGGTTTGTGTCCTGCAAAAGATCACCAATTCCTGTTTTTTACCATCAGTAACATCCAGTTATTTGGAGCTGTGATTTCTTTTTTACCTTTATTTTATTGCAAGCATTAGATTCCCATCTCTTCATGTATATAATGTCTCCTATCCAAAATATTATATACTGAAGTACAAAAGTGAGGTACTTAAGAGTATTTTCTTTTCATGCCACTTCCTTCTTTCACTATGTTTCAGAGGCAAATATTGTACTTTTTACTTCAATACAAATGACAGCTTTGTTTGAAGCAAAAAGGTAGTTGTTTTGATTAAACTGTATCCAACAGAAAAAAAATCAAATTTTGACAGTCATGTAATTTTTGGGGCAAAAATGCCAAACATTTCATGTGTTCCAGCTTGTCAAATATAGTAATTTGCCCTTTGATGATTTTCATAAAAAATTAATTCATTGAACAAAAAAATCAATCAATTATTGGAAAACATAATCCAAAAATTAATTAATTATTAATTGCAGTCTTACACAAAATTGTTAGAAACTAGTTCTACCTCAACGAACTACAACAGTAAAATGCTGCTTTTGCATTAATGCATGAATAATAATATATATCTCTATTGTTATGTATCTGATATAATGTATAATAGTATGGCAGTCACAGGAGCAACTTTTCTGCATGGAGTACTTTTACGTTTTACTTCTATCCATCCTGGGAAAGAAATCCCTCCTCTGCTGCTCTTCCTGAGTTTTCTTCCATTTTTCGCTGAAGGAGTTTTGCCTTGTGAGAATCAAGGCTCTAAGGATAGAGGATGTCATATTCTGTACAGATTGTAAAGCACCTTGAGGAAATCTTGTGATTTGTTGGGCTATATAGGAATAAAACTGACTTGACTTTACTACCTCCTCCACATTTTTGCTGTAAGTCAGTAGTGGGTTTAGAGACATTATTTCTGGTTGTATGTCACACAAGAAATTGTTGTCTTCATTACTGAAGCAGTTTAGATGCATGATCAATACATGAAGTGGCTCAAATGTGTAACCACGCTGCTGTAACCATGACAACCAGCCAGAGAGGATGAACGTCCACCATCAAAATGTCAGCAGGAGAAGCTTGTCATGCTTTCAATCACCTATTGGTGGCCAGCGTTCTACCTCTGGTGGAACACAGACAATACTTGTTAGCAGGATGCATTTATTTTTGGGTTGGTCTACTCATAACAATTGTTGGAAATAATAAAAAAGATATGGTGCAATGAAAACAGCTTCATCCTTTCAACTACAGCTAAGACTTACCCTCTTCTGTCAGAAAAGGACAGAACATTGTTTTATGAAGTAAATGACATCAGCATCATAAAATTAGAGGTGATGGGTTTGATGTTTTGTCAGTAGTAGACTGAAATACTGATGTAGATACAAGCATTTGATAGAGCAAAAACAATAAATGTTTTATTTGGCAGTGAAGGGAGAATTAAACCAGCCACCTCCCATTCTCAGATATATCTGACATCTATGATGACGAAGCTGTCAACCACTTCTGAAGGTTTTCTCAGAGCTACAACTCTTCTTTGCTTGACAGCAGTTCCAGGAAGTGCAGATTCTATCAGGTCTCCACAGATGTTCACCTCACACACGGCCCTGCATGCTATTGAAGCAAACTGAGATTTTATGTACTTTCTCAAGAAAATTGTTCTTCGTTAAACACAGCTGGCGTCCATGCCGGAGATAAAATTGCATTTTGAAAAAGGGGCAGCATTTTGATCTGAGAAGGTTTTGTTCATAGCTACAAAAATCATCTAACTGGGTGAAAAAGCAGTTGTGGTCTTGTGCACTGAATGAGTAAATGTAGATACTGTATGGTACTGGAAGAGTAATGGTGGAAGGTATGCAATATTCTGATATAAATAAATGTCAAATTTGCTTATCTCTAACACTGGCTTAAGTTTTAAGGTATTTATAGCTCATGATAACTTTGTCCTTTTCCTTTCTGGATATGTGATGTCTGAGAAGAATCCTCTGCTGCACATAATGTGTTGTATTTCTTACATTTCTGAGACACTATTAATGGCTAAACAAACACAGAAAAGATGCCACAACCAGTAACTCAAAATCTGTGAGTTCAGCTTAATACACCTACCAGTAGAGCTCACATGTGGTCTGGATGTTTTAGGTTGAAGGATGCTTAGGACTGTACTATTTTATACTGTATTGTGTTGCAGCTGTTTGTTAGTAAATCTACCAGAGGAGATTCACAGGAGCTCCATGCTGACAGTCATTCAATAGAGGCAATAGAGGAGTGCAACAGATTCTCCTAAACTGTACAGGTAGGACTTCATTGTCACTGGACATAACAACACACATTGCCATGACCAAATGATTAGTGGGATTTTTGCTTTGTATATGTGTGTTTATATGCAAGCTGCTAATGTCAGTGCTGATGATGACAACAGGGAAAGATCCTGGACCCTAAACACTCTGTATATGTGCCTATTTCTTGGCTTTAATCAGCCTTTTCATTTAAGCTGGATTTTAAGTGCATGTTTTGGCTCCTTCAGGAAATAGATCTGCTCTGTAAGTTATTGAGAAAGAATGTATATATGTATTTATGTGTGTATTTAAAAACTGGCATGCTGTTTATTTGCTTTGTAAACAGAAAATATTTTTGCATATCGCTGACCAAAACAATTCGCTTTAAACTGTATTTGTTCAAACACATATAATGGAGACTCTAATAGTTGGACATCAGCCTGTGACACAACACAAAAAGATGTTCTGTTTTTGAAAACCATGAAAAAAATGCTGACTTTTTTTTGTCATTTCAGCTCTGTCCATCAAATTTGAGTTGAGGGCTGCAATGAATGACAGAGCCGCTAGGGGCCACCAAAGTGATTTTAGACTCTCTTGCGACAGTTTCCCAATAATTTTATGTGAATATTTGTTTTTGTTTTTCCTTCTCTTACAACAATAAGAGCCGTGTTGTCAAATTTGGGCTAAGTTGTTTCGCTTGTGTATGAAAAGTGCCACATCAGCGGACTCCCATTTATTTATTTCAATAAAGAGAAAGACGAGGTAAAGTTTCCGAGGAGACCGTGAAGACATCATACTGTAGCGTGGCGAGGGCGGGCCGTGTGACGTAGAGCCGAGGCTCTGGCTGTTTATTGTTCCTTCCTCAGCAGCGACAGAGAAAAACAGGCTAACAGGCTGTCAGCTACCCTTCTCACACGGTTCACGGTTGGTTTAACGAAGGTGTAACGGTCCAGACAGCTGACTGCACAAACCAGGGGCCATGGCGTACGCGTACCTCTTCAAATACATCATCATCGGAGACACGGGTAAGCTGCCGCAAGTGCCAGCTAGACGACCAGTTAGCATGAAGCTAGTTCGTAGCGGTAAGCTAGCGCTGTATTTCCGCAGTGTTGGATAGTCCAATGACGTGGTAAAAGCAGAGACGCAAGGGGTGGGATGACAGCTCCAATTCTAAGCTCTTATAATATTTGGATAATTGCTAAAACAGCCTGACAGTAACAGAAATGTACATACAGACACCCCAACATGAGCTTCTCCCCTGCTACTTTAGCGGAGCCGTTGTTGACACTGGGAGATAGATGTTGGGCCTTTTGTCCGTTTGCGTCGAGGGTGGGGGTGTTAGCCACAGCTTGCTAGCCCGGCTAACTGCCAGTTAGCATTAGCTGCTCCACTAAATATTCAGCAAACAGCTGTCACGACAGCAAACCAACGGTTCATTAGATCGTGTTACATTAAAAGAATAACTATATTATCCGTTTATTTTTACTGTGGCTGTATCATCAAATAACAGTTAGCTTAGTTTTTTCACAGAAGGCCACAACGTCAAGCTATAGCCTCTAATATTCCCTAAAATGGCGTAGAGCTGTCTCCCCAAATATCTGTTGCACGAATTGGACTCGTTGGCTTTCCTGTTAATTCTTTAAAAAAAGATCCTGTGCTTTCTATCGTCTACCCCCTGTGTGGAGAAGCAGTGGATCAGTAGTTAATGTTGTCATCTGTTGGCTGTTAGCTGGCTGTCCTGATGAGGGGCCTGCTGAGTTAGCTTGCAGTATGGCAGGTGCAATAGCAATACTGCTGTATTACAAAGATGCAGCACCAGTGTTCGAAAAACAGACAGGGTTAACAGCAGTCATCTGAGGTAGAGTGACAAATATGTTAGTATAATTCAGTACAGGAAAACAAGCAAAAGAATTGGGCTAAATATACAGTCAAAACCCAAACAGGTGCTCCCAGTCTAGAAAGCAGCAATTAAATAAATGCATGAAAACGAAATATATCCTAATAATTTGTTTACATAGATTGTATAGAAGGCCAACTCAAGAAAAAGTTCTCATAGTGGAAGCTATTGAAGCATATTGGGAAAAGATTCATAATTGGCACATGTGTTAATTTATTTTAGATGATTAATGTGGTGGGCTGCAAGTTCACTACTGTGTTATTGCGAAACAGGTTTATGTTTTGCCTGCTGTTGTTGTTTATCACTCGTAGTGAGTGATGAGAACTGCAGCCAAGATCCTAGCTTGATTACATGTATGCTTACACCAGAAATACTCTGTGATCCTCTGTGCACTGCAGTACACACGTCTAAAACAGAGTTATTTTTTCTGATTTGGTCGTGGGTGGTCAGGGTATTTCGGGGGGTTTCAATGAATCCTCAGCAGAATGTGATAGTATAAAAGATCATTGCTATGACAAGTTTTAGTTTCAGTTATTAACTACCCCTAAAAATCTTTTATCATGTAACCTGGGTAAAAATATTATAAAATGTCTGCTTTGACATTCCATGACATTCCATATTTCAGAATCACCTTTATCTACAGTATCTGGTATGGATATATGTGTATGTATACATATACCCATATATGTATACAGTGTGTATTACACACACACACACACAGGGTGGACAGGGGCTGCAGGGCAAAAATGTTACATTTCACAAAGTTGTTGTTTTTTTATTTTTGTTGCAGAGCTGATATGTTGGATTGTTTTCAATCAGAAAACAAACAGAACAGAAAGCAGTTATGGAACAGTAAAGGCAACAGTGATTTTGATATTTTCTGGGAAGATGATGGAAAAGTTTAGTTTGATCAAACAGACATTTTTTTTATAATGTTACTGTGTGATATCTCTAATTTGGGTGCAGAGTTCTTTTCAAAGATCCGTGGAAGCTTCTGAACTTTATTTTGCCAACCACAAACCCATTTTACTCACGTGTTTGTTGTTCTCAATGGAAATCTTGCTTTAAAGTTTTCCTCTTCAGATTAGGATGTGATGACTTTTATAACTAATTATCTCTGTAAAAACATGGTTTTTGTACTCGGAATTTTGTGTTTTGTTCTGCATAGCAGAGGCAGTTTTTGATATCACCTTCCCTAATCCCACTCTATTTGGTGTTGGTTATTTGTTGTTCCATCTGGCCATACCCCTGATTTAATAATAATGATTTAGTAATTTAAAAAAAAGAAAAACATGATAACAACAGAACCATTTTTTACAGCAGTAACAGAATCTTTCCAGCTACGTTTAAGATCCGATTGTAATTTCTTTTACATGGGCACTAAACAGTCCATGTCCCAACAAATTTAAAGATCTTTTTTTCTTGAGTTGTATGCAGTTTCCATTTTTTATGAAGGTGAAACTTGTCCAACTTTCAGTTCCCAAATGTTCATAATCAAGCCATAAGGTTGGCGAATGCTACAGCTGTGGAAATGATAATACCTAAAGCTGCAGGCCTGTAAATATCTGAAGCAACAGTCAGTTTTGTTGGAAGATGTTTGCTAATGCTGGATCATGTGATTTATGTCAACAAAGAGATGAACAGTTGCGCTGGTTAACAATTCACACTTATGGAAAATAATCACAGAGAACATATTAGGACAGGAAATGAGTGTGTGCATAATTTGAGCTGCCTTTGTTGATGAATTGTGTTATTATCTGTTCTATTGTTTCTAAGGGTAATTTAAGCCTAAATAAGCTGTCAGTCAGGTTCTGTTAAACATTGCACTAATCCGTTAATTTGATGAGTTAAGTGAGTTGGCTATTCCAAATACATCCTGTCACAGTCCTCATGTTTAGGCAGTGAGACAGAGAAGGAGACTTAATTTGGAAGGTTTTTGCCAAAGGTTAAAAGCAAACTTGACAGTTAGACAGTTATTTTTTTATGTTTTCTTTTTTGTTTACTCTATAAAGTGCTAAAGTGCTAACCCTGAAAATGTTAAAATAAAAACAAATGACTGTGACTTTTTACCAGAACCTCAAGTTTAGCATTTTTGAAGCTGTAACCCACAGATTTTTTATATTTTACTTTATAGGTGACTAAAATGTTCAGGCAAAAACATGTGGTTTACCAGTACTTATAGTTCACTAATAATTTACTAATATGGAATTGTGAAATTGGGAACTGCTATATATGTTATCACTGATAAACAGAATTCAATTTTTTTTTTCGTTTATGAGGAAAAGAACTAATAACAAACAGATTTGGACATATTTGTTAACTAAATAGTCTCTTGCTTTAAAGGTGAGACTGCAGCAATATTGTAAGGCTTTGCAATTTGACTTAGGTGATTACATTTATTATTTTATGAATTTCCTTCTATTTTGTATCTTTTTTATTTTGCTATAATTTTGAACCGCTAGATATAAAATATCTTATCCTTATACCTTATCTAGACCTCTTGCAGACTAATGGAGATTCACTCTTTTGTTACTTTGTACAGCCAGGCATTTTCGGTTCTTCATTATCTTTGGCTACTCGTGGCCTACAGTAGTAGAAGAAGTGTTTCACTTGGGTGTGTCTATTTGTACCCTAGTAACTGCCATGTTGAGTCCTGATACACCAAAACAATTAACAATATATCCCCAATTTACATGACCAGCAGTTTTGACCAGAAAGTCCTCTGGTCTCAATGCTGGTCCAGTTGTATGGCAACAGGTGCTTTAATGGAAAGATTGCTTTAAAGCACCTGAAACTTCCTGCTTTAAAACTTTAAAGGCCTTGGTCTTCCCTCCAGGTCACAGTCTAACCCTGTCTAGTTGTCCAACAGGACCACATAGTTGATGGTAAATTCCATCATTTGACTCATCGAGTTGGCTAAGATCTGTGATAAGCACAAGAACTGCACTAAGAATGAGGATGAATTTTTTTGTAAAAATGAAAATTTGCTGTAGTTTTCAAACCTTTACTATATCTGACTTGGTTGCTTACAATTTGGTTCCAATTGCCTTTCCTTAACCAGTTCCTGTACCACTTTACCTTTCGAGGTACACCTCAGCAATTTTATTATGTCTTTGAACTAAGCAGGTGAGTCTGTGAAGCCAAAATGATACTTTCCGTGTCCATAAGTGTGCGAGGGTCTGCTAGGATCTGTGTGACATAAATTTCATTGTCAGGGGCTGTATGTGGATGTTTGCACAGGGCCTGCACGGTAGCCTGCCACGCAGTTACTACTCACTGATCCTGTAGACATCCATTTACTCCGCATGTATGGAATGTGTCCTCCAAGCAGACTTCAGAAAGTAGTATAAACAGCTGTCTGTGTATGCATCTGTTTGGGAGTATATTCAGGCCTGTACTGCACTGTAGATTTGTTGAAAACAGACAGAGACTATAGTGCAGCCAGGATTCTTTTGATGGAGACACTGATACTCATTGTGTCATTATGGTTTTTGAAATGAAATTTGTTAAAAATCAGTACTGACTCGGACATCCTATTGGTCCACAGGTTCAAGACATTGGCGTAATTGCAATGCCCTCAATTTGAATTTTTCCTTTATGATGATATGAGGCACTAGCTGGGAGTTTATTGATTGAACTACCCTGGTCAATAGATATAAACTTTTGTTTCAGGTTGGATTTTCTCTTTAACCAGTGGCCTTCGGCCAGCCTTTCCGCAGATCTAGTTGGCATGCCCACTGACTGACTCTGGAAGAAAATTATAGTCTCTGTGCATGTTTAAACCTCCAGAAATAGACTCTGTTCTATGGAACACTGCCTGTAGGTCTTCAAATTTCCAGAGACTTGCCAATTTTTAAAAATGTTTGACCTCTTTCTTGGAATTTTAAAGTGCGTTGTGGATCATTGCTAACTCAGAGAAGCACAGATATTTCTCTGAGGGATAGTTCACTGGTAAATTTGTGCTAAACATGTAAAGGTTAATGCAATGATAAATATCTCAGTACATTGGGTATTCAACATTCAAAGTATTGCATGAGAAAAGAAGCACACCCTCCCATTCGGTCTCTGAAACCTTTATGAAGATGATCCTGCATCTGTTTTTCAGTGTATCTATCTGCCCTGACTAAAATTTCACAACAGGAACCGTCAAGAAGCTGAAATCCAGTGGTAGTGTGCTGAAAGTTCCAAAAATTACACTTGGTTGTCTTTGGTAAATATCAGCTTACTTAGTTTAACACTTCCACAATCCACTTGTATAAACTGTTGTCATGGTGTGGAACAACTTTTGTCTTACTTGCTCAAATAGTCTGTACTTACAGCATACATTTGGTATGTCTTTGTAGTCTCACCTTCATAATGTGTATGTTAATTCAAAGAGAACTATAACTTAAACAACTAAAACTAGACATGCCCATATAGTAAAAATTGAAACCAAAACTGTAAAAAATAATTTGAAAAATAAAATGAAATAGAAATCCTAAGTGGAGCGTTCTTCAAAGCTTGGCCATGTGTCCCTCTCTGTCAATCTCTAAATTTGTTTTATGAATATGTCTACACTGACAACAGGAATCTTAACCGAGTCTTTAGTGTGGTATGTGGCCCAGTGGTTGTCATATGATCTGACTTAAACAGATCAACCATGCTAACTGTCTCATGGACTAAGTGATATTCTGACAAATGGGTTATAATACAGTGTCCAAACTCTGCCACATGAACCTTTCTACTTGAGTAAAATTAAGTACTTGCTTTAAAATATAGTTAAAGTATTAAATGTCAAAGTACTTGCCCAATGTTGTCTCCAAATATGTTTTGTTTAATATAAAAATAGTACAAGCTGTGCCATGGTAATTAAGAATGCTGCAGATGATGCTACTGCTAACACTGGCAAACAGTCTCGTATGAATTATTTAAAAATGTTTTGTCCTTATTGTGTTTACCCTCTGTGACACAGTTCCCGCTTGGACTTATGTTTGTTGAATCAAAAAGTTTTTTCAGGAGTGATCTGCAGAGGTGAATGTCATTAAGCGAAATAAGATAGACAGATCATACCTCTAAACATTTTTATTTAACCATAAAAACAGCAATCAATCAAAAACCATTGTGCTCTATTGACTGCAGTAATCACGAACAAGTCAAAATTTTCAACACAGGAATAGGCACTGGTCCTAACTTGAGCTTGAGTTGTGACCTGGGAGCTGCATTGGCTCCTGTTGTGGGTTTTTATCTAGTCCAGGTCTACACACAACCATTACCATTAATACCAAATAGAGGACACATAATTCAGTTAATTATCTCAATAAGAAACAAGAATGATATCATTACTATTGTTTCACAATGACAATACAGTATCTGTCAGTGCTAATATGATGTTTGTACACCAGTGGGGAATGAAGCATAATCTGGGTTCAAGATGAAACTGGGGAAAAAAATAAAATAAAAATATCCTTCCAAGATTTACTTGTCAAACAGAAAAACGACCTGCATTTGGTGCTTGGCGGCTATTGATTTTGCACCCTTATTATAAATTATTTTTTACCGTCAATATTGTGTTACTGTGCACTTAAACAAGGCCAGTGGTTTCAGAGTGAGAGAGGGGGGACGAAACACTACAGGAACACTAATTGAACCTGGAACATTGTGATTACATTACCAATGACATAGACCACAGGAAGCCCCATATTAATGTGTTTTTAAGACTGGAAGTTCAGGTGTCACACATCCCTGGTCCCATACTGTTGCATACAGGTACAGCTATCATTTGGCAGCCCCAGTTTAGTGGCCAGACATCGATTGCCATACTTGAAGGCACCTCAATAGTAGTTACTGTTGGAGGACACTTCTTCTGGGCAGACCTCCTGTCAGATTCCTCAGCAGAGATTATGGTGCTCACCTTGCTAAGATTCAGGTTACTGCTGTAAGTGTAAGTATCTTACTAGCCTTCTAAACACTTCAACACATGGACACAGGACATTAATTGATAAGCATGAAGTAAAACCCTGCCAAAATGAGCCTCTTATTGATGCCTCCTTCTTTTACAAGAAAAGGCAAGATTGTTATCATTGACTTTCCACCCTGAAAGCCTCATCTAAAATGTACATGGAAATGGTGCTTCGTCCCTGAATTCATCACTGTGTTTTAAGGCGCTGGTAGACCTACCCCAATTCAAATTTTATTTGGATAGGGTGTTGTTTTGTGTTCTTTTATGTTTTTTTGTTGATTGTGTTGATAGCCATTACATTTTTTAAAATTTATTTTAACCCACAAATGGGGGCCATGGTAGTCCAAAATATGTCGACACATGTTGGATGTATTCCCATGAAATTTGGTATAGACATGCAAGGTCCTCAAGGGTGAACTCTAATAACACACAAGCACTAGTTACTCACATAAAACAGAAGAAAAGATTCATGGTTACGCGTGTGTCTGTAATAAGAAATACTCAACCATCTTTCAGTTTCACTTTCACACAAAAGTTATGGTACTACTGTGGAACATCTTGCGCATGCCTAATATTAAAGTTTTTGTCAAAGCTTTCTCATAGCTGGGCATGTAGATATACTTACAGTAGAGTGAAAGGAAGCAGAGTGTTGGCCAATGCTTATCCCATCAGTCCACATCTATTGAATCAGACTGGTATTCTCAGCCCGAGCAGCTAAATTAATGCACCTGTCAATCATCCATTCAACCTAATCAGCTGCTCAGTCACCTGGCTGGCTTTTAGTTTTCTTATAGCCCAGCGGGTCTTTCCACATTTGGAAATACTGCTGCATGATAAGAGCTTTTGGTATGGTGAGGCATTATTACCTCAACTAGAATCTCTTGGAATGACCTCGCACTGTAATATTTGGCATAGTTCTCCACTAATTATGAGTATGATTGTAGCCACTCTCACCATTTGAAGGCACAGCAGGTTTTGTTTGTGGGCTGTACCGTAGGCGTCACACTGTTACCTTGGCTGGAAATATGAAGTTGTGTTATGCTAGAATGGTCTGTAAGTTGTATTGTGACCCATTTCACTGATTGGAAAAATACAGCAAATGGAAACTAAATTGCTTAATGTTTCTTCTATTTTAGTGACTGAGCCTTGGTAGTAGAAGAGTGTGTTGTAAGCAGGTCTCTGTTGACAGCACACACTGTGACTGTAATGGAGGTGACAATGACATAGGGCCGTGTGATTTTACGATATATATCGTGTGACAATAGAAAAGCATCTATCTTTTTATAATATGCTCTATTGTTTATTCCATTGCAAATCACACTCTGGCACTGTGGACCAGAAAATTCCCCACAACAGACTCAAACCCCATTAATTGCTTTTGCTACCTATGCACACTATTTACTTTTTATATTTTATTAATTAAAATTGTATTTTTTTAAAATGCTTAGTTGAAAATTTGCTCAAAATATAACAAGTAATTTTCCTTTCCATGTGATCATTTTATTTAACTATTTATTCATTGAATTTACAGAAAATGTGCTGTATTGTGGTATGTATCATTATCTGGATATGAAGTGACCTATATCGGGATGTGAGATTTTGGTCATATTGCACAGCCCTACAATGACATGCTTGTTACACCATTATATGGTTGCCCTACTCGTGATCCCTCCATCTCTTATCATCATCATCACACAGTCCCTGCCCAGCAACGCCGCTGCCTGGCAATAGTAACCCTTGGAAACCATGGAGGAGGAAGACTATGTCCCTCTCTGTCACCACCTTGAATATCTTGTCTGTTTCTCTTTCTGGCCATCTCATCTGCATCATTCTCTTCTCACCCCACCCCCACCTTCCATCCGTTGCTCGTTGACACCAGGAGGACTTTCTCCCCCACACATGCCTACTTAAATGCGCTCCCTCACCTCAAACCTCTGAATGCTCATCCTAACATAAGCCCAAGTTTGTAAACTAAGCATTAAATAACAGTTTTCTTTCTATTAGTCACTCTGGACTGCACATTTGAAATTGAAGCACTTTTTAGATTGAGGTGAAGATGATTTATTTCACTTTTTACAAACACAAAAACTCTCATCAAGTCATCATTTTCAGAAGTTACAGTCAAATTGGGACACAGTTCCTCTTTTTGTTGCTATAACTCTACTAGGCTTACAATTAATTCACAATTTTATCTATCATTTGTTTTTAAAATAAATCACTTAAACATTTGCTTAAACATGAGCTATTTCCCAGAGCTCAAGGTGATGATACTCATTTTACAACAGAGTAACACTGAAAAGCAGCAAATCTTCACATTTGAGGAGCTAAAAACCAGCAAAATTTTTGATTTGGACTAAAAACAGTGAGAGATTGGATTGACGATTGGCGATTCATTTTCAGTCAATAGACTAATCATTTCAGCTCTAAGTCTGGCTAACTTAAACTGCTGCTGCATATTGACTTTGACTAAGTTTAACAAAGCTGATTATAAAGTTGATTTCCTAATCTCTTATATGTTGTCAGTCCAGTCCATCAGTCCATATGAAAGTGTTTTTTTTTTACATTTCATTACACAACAAATACAAACAGGAAAAATAATTACACCAACTCATGATTGAAATTTCTATCTAAATATGGGCATCTGAGTATTATATTAAGATGTACTTCAAAAAACATGAGCCTATCCATGAAGTGTTAAAAATATAATTAATCTCAAAAAGCTTCATTTGGTGTGGTTCATGTTCAGACGACAACACATTGCTGTTTGACTTTTGGTGATTACATCATGCATACTGAAAGTGGAAATGTTTTTATCTGTGTTTAGTATAGATTTCCCTTCATACACTGCTGAGGGGTGACCTGCAGCCAACCTATTTTGTGTGTTTCTAATGCTTCTATCTTTGGTTTTAGCGTGTGTCAAGGAAAGAACAGCTCACTGTTTGTATCTGATGGCTTTCGAGAATCTGTTGACTCTCTTGACATATTTCCACGGAAATATTTCATGATGCTATTAAATTTAGTTTGGATTTTGAAGTAAATATGCCATTGTCATTTGACTTTGCAGTCCATTGATCTGAATTACTAAAAGGAATAAAAGCCAATTGTTGACAGCCAAAGAAATAAATGTTGACACATCATGACAGGACCATAACCTTGTCCATCTGATTGTTTGTGGATCTGTGGCAGTCTGCAACATTCAGAACTGAATTCATATGTAGAGTAGTGTTAATAATGAGCAGATTCACCAGTGCTACCAGGAAAACATGCAAAGGAGCCAGCTGGTCAATTAGCCTGCTAACAGTTGGCTCAGGTTAACTGAGCTGACACAAGATAGGTTGGAAAAATTGTGTGTAAGCTCCCTGCTGGGTTGTTTGAACTGCATGATGACTCCAATATTCCCATATTAAAATTTAATACATTATATGAATTAGACATTAATTATTGTTGTACATTTCGCCTTCCTGCAGAGCATTGTCATCTACAAACAGCAGAGTGTCTCTGCCCTCTCTGTTCAGAACTAGGAAAAGTAAAAGATTTTATAGTGATGTTGGTATGTGTGGTATTTTAGCAAGTGTGACACCTATGGAAATGAATCTGATGTACATTTATGCTTGTATGAGTGACTGTATAATTACTGTTCCAGCCTTGCTGCATTAGACCCTCTTTAATGGGTGTATGTGTTTGTGTGTTTTATTTTCAGGTGTGGGGAAGTCATGTCTATTACTACAGTTCACAGACAAGAGGTTTCAGCCAGTTCACGACCTCACTATCGGTAAGACCACCTGTCATTTACACATCCAGCACTGAAGCAACATCATTAGAAATGTATCCTTTTAAATGTATAAAGTATCGCCCTAATTTAGTATTTGCTAATTACACACACACCTCTTGCTGTAAACCAGTGCACAATCCAAACAGCAAGTGTTAGCAGCATAAAAGTAATTAGTTGTAGTGCCACATGAAATATTACAGAACAAACATGCAAGTTTTATAACTGAGAACAATTTTGTGTCCTTCCTAAACAACACTCTACAAAGCCCTGCAATGCGTGAATTTTTCACTTGTCTCCTCACCATTCACGTCACAGCACTCACATCATTCACATTGCCCAGTGCGAATTTGTGTCTTTTCGTGTCTTTGCATGGACTTTGTACATAATTGTGCTGCAATCCTGCCTATGTTTGAGGAAGTACTATTTGAAGTGGAAAATGTGGTAGAGAAAAGTACCTGGAAACAAAAGGGAGTAGCGTCAAGTTGAGGCATACAACTTTCACACCTGCTGGGTACAGTTGAAATAGTGTTTGTCTGTTTGGTTGATTTAGGCTTGTGATAAAGCTGTCAGTTAACCAAACAACTGGACCAAGACCACCTGAAAAGGGGGGTCTCAGTCTGCTACCAAGCTGACTATGGCATGGTTCATTTGTGGTATGAAAGAGAAGCAGACCAACCTCAGAACTGTGTACAAATTTTGTATTACAAATACAAAAAATTTAAAAATCTGAAAATAGCCTACTGACATACGCTCGTCCTTTCTCCCCTTAGCCATTCTGGTGTGGTGCTCAGCTGTTTTTTATTATCTGCCATGAGATTTGTTATCAGTAATAAAACACATCTACTAATGTACAGCACAGACTTTTCAGTTTCAGCTGCTCACTGCTCAGTGACTGTGCTGAGCTAACACTAATGCTAAAGTCAGCAAATGGGCTGACTGTGTAATGTTGAGTGCTGTAGGTTTTTAGCAGGCAGTCATTTTTGCACAAACCTCCCAGGTAGAGACAAGACAAAGACAAAATAAGTCATCATCCAAAAATCATCATACCAAATTTTCATACCTAAGAGTAAAATCTCATCAGTGTCAGTGAGCCAAGTAGAAGCATGTACGAAGAACACTACACTGCGTGCACAATTATTAGGCAGGTGAGTATTTTGACCATGTCGTTATTGGTATGCATACTTTCCAACTCCAAGCTGAATAAACTTGAATGCCTATTGGATTTAAGCATACTACGTAATGTGCATTTGTGTAATGAGGGAGGGTGTGGTCTTAGGAGATCAACACCCTGTATCAGGTGTGCACAATTATTAGGCAGTTTCTTTTCCTCAGGCAAAATGAGCCAGAAAAGAGATCTAACAGACTCTGAAAAGTCAAAAACTATAAATCATCTTTCAGATGGATGCAGCACTCTTGAAATTGCCAAGATATTAGGACATGACCACAGAACCATCAAACATTTTGTTGCAAATACCCAAAAGGGTCACAAGAAATGTGTTGAGAGAAAAAGACTGAAATTAGCTGCCAAAGATTTGAGAAGAATCAAACGTGAAGCTACCAGGAACCCATTATCCTCCAGTGCTGTCATATTCCAGAACTGCAACCTACCTGGAGTGTAGAAGTGCAAGGTGTTCAGTGCTCAGAGACATGGCCAAGGTAAGAAAGGCTGAAACCTGACCACCACTGAACAAGACACATAAGTTGAAACGCCAAGACTGGATCAAGAAATATCTGAAGACAGATTTTCAAAGGTTTTATGGAGTGATGAGATGAGAGTGACTCTTGATGAACCAGATGGATGGGCCTGTGGCTGGATCAGCAATGGGCATAGAGCTCCACTCTGACTCAGACTCCAGCAAGGTGGAGGTGGGGTACTGGCATGGGCTGGAATTATTAAAGATGAGCTTGTTGGACCTTTTTGGGTTCAAGATGGACTCAAACTCAACTCCCAAACCTACTGCCAGTTTCTAGAACACTTTCTTCACACAGTGGTACAGGAAAAAGTCTGCATCTTTCAAGAAGACTGATTTTTATGCAGGACAATGCTCCATCTCATGCATCAAAGTACTCCACTGCGTGGCTAGCCAGTAAAGGCCTTAAAGATGAAAGAATAATGACATGGCCCCCTTCCTCACCTGACCTAAACCCTATTGAGAACTTCTTAAACGTGAGATGTACAGTGAAGGAAAACAGTGCACCTCTCTGAACAGTGCCTGGGAGGCTGTGGTTGCTGCGGCACAAAAAGTTGATGGTCAAGTGATCAAGAAACTGACAGACTCCATGGATGGAAGACTTTTGAGTGTTATTGAAAAGCAGGGTGGCTATATTGGTCACTGATTTATTTTTTGAAATGTCAGAAATATTTATTTGTAAAGTTTGAGTTGTTTGTTTATTTTTCTGACTTTAACAGATGACAAAAAAGTAGTGGGATGGTAATATTTTTGTTTTTCTTTGACTTGCATAATAATTCTGCACACAAATAGTTGCCTAATAATTGTGCACACACAGATTTTCTGATACAAAAGCCAAAACCTCACTTTCACTTCCTTAAATATTCAGGTTTGAGGTTTATTAACATTTTGGATTGACCAAGAGCACTGTCGTTGTTAAATAATAAAACTAATCCTCAAAAATGCAACTTGCCTAATAATTGTGCACACAGTGTTAAGTTCAGGCCCAGAGACGGGGCTCACTGTTTTTGTTTTTTTACCATCAGCTACTTCACTGCACACATAACTAAGTCAAGTGCTTGTTAGCTAGCCAGTGCAGCTAACTTGTATCTTCTTGTTTGTGAGTCCTTACACAACATCATCCACTGGAATGGAAGCCCCTGCGCATCCTCTCCCCCCACTGCGGGATGGATATAATTGTTAATGTTCCTTTTGACAGTTAGTTATATTTTATTTAGTACAGTACTCTACAAATATTCCATCACTTTCTTCATTTTAGTCCAGTTATCCAGGTTGAACCGTTTACTACTTTGCAGCAATTATTCTCTAATGTGTTGTTTTCTTTTTGGTTGAGTCAATGCTTAATTGCACCTAATTTAAATTCTTCTGTGTGTGTGTGTGTGTGTGTGTGTGTGTGTGTGTGTGTGTGTCTCTAGGTGTGGAGTTTGGAGCAAGGATGATCACTATAGATGGCAAACAGATCAAACTGCAGATCTGGGATACGGTAATATATGTATTGTATATTTTTTGTAAAGGAGGCTTCCTTCATTGTGGCAGCCCAACTTGTTTGAAATGTGCTGCTGGCAAATTCAGAATAAGCATATATTTACAAAAATCAATGAAATTGTTGAGGTCAAACATTAAATACATTGTCTTTGTACTGTTTTCAATTGAGTACATGACAAAAAGGATTAGTGAATTATCACATTCTGTTTTATTTATGTTTTACACACCATCCCTACATTTTTGGAATCAGGGTTGTAGATATCTGTACATATAAGAAACAACATATTATTTAAAATGTTTTCTTTCTGTTAAATCTTTAGGAAAGAAACCTATTTCTCCATCTGTGGAGGCTCTGCCATTACAGGCTTATGTTTGAGCGTTAATAATAATATTCAGGGTGAATTCAGTATGTCATAAACTAAAACCAAGTCCTAAAACCAGCTTGTAGGTGAAAAACCACCAACAACCACTGTCGGGTTGCAGAAGACAGCAGTGAATTGTGAGATCGTCACTTTGAGAATGTCTTAGGAAAAATGTGCATCCAGTTTGATTACTGTGTGTTGCCATGTTTTAGTCATGAGACACAATTGCCTAGTAGCTGCTGACACATAATTGCACCTGATTGCTAAAGACCTCAAGTGTGTGTGTCAATGCTAGGATTCCTGTACATGCAGTTAATCTCATGACCAGCAGGTGGAGTTATTACACCATGGAAAAACACAGCTCCAAGCATGAACAGAGCAGTGAGAGGAAAATGGTCCAAAACAGAGATGTCAGTCCTGCTTCTCAGAGCTCAGACTATTGCAGGTTTTCCATCCTACCAGCTAGTTAATTGTCTTCACCTGGTTGTCCAGGTGTTATATAGTCCCTGATAAGATTGTCAAAATGAAAACCAGCTGGCCTTACTGATGCATACTAGACTTGTACAATACACCACATCGCCAAATGACTAAAGAAACCAGTCGGATCAGTGTGTAGGCTGCACATGCCATATGAATAAGTGTGTGTGCATGTATGTGTGTTTCTGCACACAAGCATGTAGGCCAGATGGTAGACAGACACAGTGTTCCCTCTCTTTCACCCTTATTTATCATTTATTCACTAATAGCATTACTGACTGGTTGACTGCTCCCTGAATGACTGTTCTAGAGGCCATCTAAGCGGCTGTTTGGCTCACGGACTAGTCCTGTGGCTGACTGACCATCTGAATGGGTCTCTAGCTGACCAACTAACTGGCTGCCTGGCTTGATGACTGGCTAGCCTCACTGACCAACAGAATGGGTTCCTGGGTGACAAACTGGCAGCCTGATCCTCTGACTTGCTGAATGATTCACAGACTGACTGTGCTTCTGACTGACTGACTGTCTGGTTTTTCAGATGAGGTCAGAGCAGTGCAGGGGCTGCAGCTGCTAGGATAGAGTGCTGTTTTGTTTTCTGCTCTGGCCAGGACGAAACACAGACAACATTGTTACTGTACACTGGACGGAGACAGACGATGAATAGACATGGCAGGGGGATGGTAACAGTGCTAGATGGTGAAAGGAGTGATGGAAAAGGGGGAGGCCCAGGGATTCATAGAGAAAGAATGAAAAGATGAGTGATGCAAGGAAGAGACAGTGTAGGTGAGACAATGAGGAGTAATACTTGAAGGGGACTTGAATGAACAAGGTGACCTAGTGGGCTAAAGAGGCTGTATATATGACATGCAGTTGATGCTACAGGTTTAATCCATATGACACCAGGGCTGATGTGACCTTCCATGTTGTTCGTAAATAGGGAAATTGGGAGGTTTGACACATAGGCAGAAAGAAAGAAAGGGATTGTGACAGATGGAGAAAGAAAGAGAGAACTCCATTGTATCCAGTTACAGGCTCTGCTCTGTCCGGTCCTTACCCTAGCTGATTGAAAAATGGGAGCCAGACTCTGCTAGAAAATCAGGACTGGTACAGAACATGTATGGGATTAGACTACATAAAGAGGACTCATAGGTAACCAGGACTAGTGGGGGGATGACTTGTAGGACTGAAAGATGAGGCCTGTAAGACCAAAGTCAAACTCCAGCAGGACCAGGGCTGTTAGAAAACCAAGGCAGCAGCAGTTGTCATTTAAGTTATTCAAATTCCAATTTCTTTTCTGTTTATTAATATATGTATGTGTTTTTGTAGGCTGGTCAGGAGTCGTTCCGGTCCATCACCAGGTCTTACTACAGAGGAGCAGCAGGAGCACTGCTAGTCTATGACATCACAAGGTAACAACCAATCAGATGGACCCTACACACTCTGTGGACAAGTTGCCTTGAGGGATATTGTGAAGTTGGATGCTGGATTGAGAAACAATGATCACGCTTGATAAATACCCCTAGTTCAATCTGTCCCATTACTAGCATCCTTTCCTCACCATGGAAAGTTGCCGCTCACAAGTTGTAAGCATATTGTGTAAGGGTAAATACTGTAGATATCAGCAATGCATTAACAGTTGTTGAGAAAGTCATGGTAGAGTGAGAGGAGAAGTCAGAGGATCCCTAAAGTCATTAGGATTCATCATCTGAGAACCGTGAATAAGACATTTACAACCATGAATAAGACATTCAAGGAATGCCATTCAGTTAAGGACCTGGAGAGATAATTCACAGCATAAGTGAAAAGTTTGACCTGCTGGTGGCACCAGAGGATAAGTCGGAGGATCACCAAAGTCATTACGATTTATTGTCTGGGTACCATGGATTTGATCATGTGTGAAGAAATGGCTGGAGCTGTTTTTCTTTGTTGCTTTAATGAGACAGACAACAAGTGGCTCATTTCCGTGTCATTTTAGTGTAACTTTAGCTGCTGTTATCACAAGGACAGATGAGACAGAGCATGAATGTATTCAGAAAATCAGACAGTGAGTAGTTACACAGTTGGAGGAGTACAGATTGCTTGTGCGTCTTATTGAAAAGTTGTAAATGCCACCTCCAGAGGTGGAATGTGTCTTTGATGCATTTATAATTAGCTCTGTTGAGATCGAAAAGCTTTCTGATCCCCTCAAATTGTATGAATTGAAGTGTAAATGCTATAATAGCTGCTTCTTTTCAAGAACTGCACTAGTAGCAGGTCACTCTCTGTCCATTCAAAGCAATGGTCCAGAGCAAAATATATTGACAACTACTGACCAGATTAACATGAAATTTGATATTGATCGTCATGGTCCCTAGAGGTTTATTCTTAATGATTTTCATGACCCCTTGACCTTTTTTTCCAGCATTGCCATTAGGTCAAAATGTCCCCAGCACCAGCTTCCTTTTTGCCAAAAAACAAATTGTCTGATGTCAATACATTTTCTGTGAATATTCATGTCCTCCAGAAGAAAGATCCAGGAGGTCTTAGCTCTGACCTGAACCTGCAAATGCAGCCAATGACTAGTTCATTTTAAAATTAGTGTTTTGGGTAATGTGGGGCTTGACGACTGCAAAGTAGAACAAAAGGCCACTGCTGATTCTCATTAACTTAAAACTTTCTCATCTACAATAATATTGTTTTAACTGTGACAAAGATTCTTGATATCTGTAGCTCACAGCCTGAAGTCTGTTGCCAACTGTCCTGCTTCCAAGTGCTATTTTTAATGCCCTGGATGTATTTTTATATCCCTGCACAAGTTGCACTTGTTCTGCGTTGTCACCGCGTCACCCTGTTGATTGTATCATACATTATATTGGATTATATAAAACTTGCCAACTGGCCAAGTCCCTGATTGTGTCCTGGCATCTCTGTTCTGTTGACTCTCATAAAATCATAAAATCACAAAATAAAAAAAACGTAGTATAAGAAAATAGTTAATGCATGTTCAGATATGTGATATCTAAAGATTTGATCACCCAAACCGCCTACAAACACCGCTTTCACATCTACATTTGTCAACATTAAAAACAAAGCAGTTGTTACTGAGGCCACATGTATTTTTAAAGCTAATTTACAGAAGTGGTATTACATTTTTCTGCTCAGATCTACCTAAGCAGGAGCATTCCAATAAAAATAGCTGGGACGCCACTTGTAAAGTATCAGACTTGTCAAATCTGAATCCTCATGATAGCTGGAGGAACAGGCAAGATGAGGTGTTTTTGTAAGTTTAAATGGTTGTAAAGATTGCAGGAGGAAGTGACCTGGACATCATTCACCATTTTACAAGTGAAAATAAAATCTGACATCAGTGTGTGTATTGTAATGTTTTTCCATGGTAGAGACACCGGGTGTTTTATTTCTTGTGTTTTATCTGTGTGAAACTAGATTGATACTGGAGTCTGTGCTTTTTTTAACAGAAGGGACACCTTCAACCACTTGACGACCTGGTTAGAGGACGCTCGCCAACATTCCAACTCCAATATGGTCATCATGCTTATTGGCAACAAGAGGTACGATCTTTGTTGTGCCAATTGTACAGTGATTGTTACATCCTGTTCTACATGAAACTGGACAATCACTAATGTGTGGCAGCTGTGTTTAAGAGCATTGTGCCATAAAACGATGGTTTGTTTAAAATTTGTCCAAGCAAGCTGGGATTGTGTCACAGCTGTGCTGATTTAAGTTAAATACATAATTTATTCAGATTTAAATGAGGAACTCCAGTCTGTAACAGACATGCATTAGTTATTCACAATACTTTTGGCTCACTCTGTGCCAGCTACATCACATAGCATTGTGTGAGATGGAGTCAGATGTCAGGAGTGCTGTTGATAGAATTGCAGCCACCTTGAAACTAATTCTATTATGGTAAGTACATACTCTTGTCAAATTTAAATGAGGAACTTACTTCTGCCACAAACCTCAGTTGGTTATTGACAACACTGATGCCTCACGCAGTACCCGAGGTTACATAACAGGGTTACATAAGAAAAATAATAAGTTATGTCAAAAAGTGATGTTGTTGATCAAATTTACTTTATTTGAAAACTGTCAAAGCTTCCAGTTGGATTCACACACTTCTGAGTGTTCAGGCTAAACTTTAAGTTGACCATTTTTTGATTGAAAACACATTATATCATTGCATTAACGTGTGTGTTTGTGTGTGTTTTTCAGTGATCTGGAGTCGAGGAGAGAGGTGAAGAAAGAGGAAGGTGAAGCATTTGCCAGAGAACACGGCCTCATATTCATGGAGACCTCAGCCAAGACTGCCTCTAATGTAGAGGAGGTAAACACACACACACAGGCTATATTTGAAAGTGACAAGTTGTCACATCAACGTATGTCAACATATAGAATAATAAATGAAGTACCAGAATGTTATACAAAAGTGTTTTTGCATCAGTAGTCTAAGAACTCCATCCACCTACGCCTTGTAGGTCAACACTAATGCAAACTGTTTTTTCCTCACATATAAATTTTATCTTGTAAGAAGGGCCGCACCAAAATGTCACGTCACGTGATGTCTATTTTTAACAGATATCAATGCTGCCCATTGACGTCTGTAACTCTAGTCCTGTATTTGTTTGGAACACAGTGCAAGCAGGATGTGTTCACTGTCACCAGGCCGTTGGCAGGCTGCAATACTAGGGTTAGACTCATATATTGGCTTATATCAGCTGTGTATTACAAGTCACATCTAGTCCAATTAGTGTCATCCACCTCTGATATGATTTGACGTATTACATATTTATTGTAACAAAAATGATCAATAGCACACAAGAGAAGAGTCTACCACTCTAATGAGGAGTTTTGATTGGAGTCTACACCACTGCACATGGGTGTAATGATATTTTTGTTATTATTAGTGTGTAGTAGTAAGGTTGTACTTTGATACTTTTTTGATACAAAGTGTTTAACACAATACAATCTCCATTAATTATACATTGGATAGTATCAAAAGTGCCAAAGTTATTTAGTAATAGATCTACAATCAGACTTTCAACCCAAGGCTGCACAGATAAAACATCAGGAAAGGAAATCAACCAGTGCTCAACCTGTGGCTGTTACGGCATTTTCTCAGGCAACAATCCACCACATGACTGGAATTAGAGGCACAAAGACATAGCACTGTGCAAGTGGATGTCAGAACAGCCAGCGAGCGACCTGTCACTGATTTTCAAGAAGCAAGTTAGAGTAAGCCATAGCGAGTCCAAAATCCAAGTCGTTATTATAATTAAATAAGTGTACAATAATTGTCATTAATGAAAAACAAGCACCTTAAGATGATGCGATGTGATGCTGATGAGCTCCGAAAATTTCCCCCAAGCGAGCTACTGTAACTTTAGCAGCTATTGTAAGTGCAAACGCGAAGCTGAAGTGATGAGAGTCTCCTGCTCCTCTGTGTGTTCACCAATGATGACCTCCAACCAATCGGACCTGACAGCAAAAACTGCCCAGAAGCACCTATCCTTCCTGGGGAGACTCAAGAAGTTCGGCTTGTCTGCAAAAACTCTCACAAACTTCTACAGGTGCACCACAGAGAGCATCCTCGCTAGCAGCATTACTGCCTGCTACGGCACAGCTGCTCACTGCTGATCACAAAGCCCTCCAGAGGGTGGTGAAGACAGTGGAGCGCATCATTGGCTGCCACCTCCCCTCAGTGCATGGCATTTACCACAGAAAATCACAAGACTGCAGCCACCCAGGCTATGGACTGTTCACGCTGCCACCGTCTGTTAGACGTTACCGGAACATGTAGGCATGGACTACTGGACTCATCATATTTTTGCTGCTGCTAGTGCCTTACTATTATGTATATTTTACTATTCTTGTCAGATTTCTCTCCCTTCTTTTGCTATTTTTTGGCCTTATTTATGATCCTCTCAATAATCTGATATATTTTTCTTTATGCCCACAATATAGTTTGTTAGCCATGTCACTAGAATTTCATTGCACCGTAATGGCCCTGCGTTACACTGAACATTTGATAAATAAAACACTTTGACTTTGAAGAGACAGTCCTTAAGTTGATAAAACCCCAAATTCCCAGAAACGATACAGGAGACATGACCTTGGCGTCCTCAGTGGTACCTACAGCCCTGCCTTCCTCGCACCCCTGAGGTGCTATCTGTCATTGTGGAAACTGAATGATCAACAAAAACAACATACACAATACAAACAGCAGCCCAAAAATCAGTGTTGCTGAGTGTGTGTTATGGACGAAATATTAGTGCACATTGAAAGATGAATACACAGTGCAGTATTAAATGTTCAACAGAGTTGTGATGAGTGATAAAAACTAAAATCAGTCTTCTTAGATTTCACTATCTTACCTATTGTAGTTGATTTGTCACATATACGAAGTCTAACTGCCACGCCTGTCACACTTAGAGCAAACCTCCAGTTGACTTGACTGTTTATCTGTAGCATCATGGATCACCATTGTGGAGCCTAACGGCGCCTGCCTCACATTAGCATCATGAAGCACAGTTAGCACACTGAGCTCACTGCTCCACCCCTCGCAGAGACACACCCCTGGTGTTGTTGAGTGTAATGAATGCATGGCCTTGTCCTCGGGGACCCCTTTCTCACTTATCCAATCACATAAATAATCCCATCCTACACTGCACAGCATGCCAGCCAGGGGCACTGCAGAGAGTGTGTATGTGTGTGTTTGTTTACATTGATTTTTTTTTTCTTTCTACCCTCTCTTGCCTGGCCTATATCATGCAAACACACACACCCACACCACTGTCGAGAAGAGCTCTCTGTGGGGTTAAGATGAGGGGGGAGGGGTGTGTGTGTGTGTGTGTGTGTGTGTGTGTGTGTGTGTGTGTGTGTGTGTGTGGTATGATTAATTTGTCTCATTAGTGTCCTCTGAATCCTCCTGATACCGTTCCTCTCCTCCCTTCCCTTCATCTCTCCTCGCTCCATCCCTCCTCATCCCTTGACGTCCATCATTTGCTCTTTACCTCCCTCCCATCCTCCTTCACCTCCCCCTCCCACTTTCCATCCATTTCTTCCTCCCCCTCCTCCAATGTGCCTTCCTCCGCTTTCTCCTCCATCTCTTCCTGCCCTCTTCCTTCATTTCTCCCTCCCCTCCTCCCTCAGTTCCTTCCTCCCCTCCTCCTCCCTCTTCTCCATCATCTCCCTTTCTCTCTCCAGCAGTATATCAACCAGTTATAGTTCATACATATTCATAACCTCCACCCTGCCTCCCCTCAGCGACATCCAGCAGCCAATCAGTGCGCTGGGTTTGTCGTCAGGGTCTGTGGGTGGACACCGGGTTGATGGGATGGTCCTTGGAGAGGGAGAGAGATAGAGAGAGATTCCTGTAAGCATCTTCTCATCGTCTCATCTCCCCATCCTATTTTTTGCCTTGTATCCTTCCATCCTTGAGATCCTTTCCTCAGCCTCTACTCATTTCTTCTCGTTTCTTTATTTCTTTTTTCTTTTATCTCTTTCATCTTGCCTGTCTTATACTTAAATATTTCTAAGAAATTCAAGAAAAGGAAATGTGAAGGAACAAGGGATGCAGTGACATGTTAAAGGAAGGAAAGAGGACAAGAGTGAAGAGGAAGGAGTGCACTGGATGGCACCCTTGGGCTCCTCATTCTATTTCAAACTGGATGTCAGAAGTTCAGGACATATTTTCAGTTCTTGAATGACTCTGCTGAAGGAGCACACTTCTTTCTGGCCAGACAAAGTTGTGTGTGGAGGCAGCTGGTAGCAGTGTTGAAGTGTTCCTTCATAGACTGAAGTGTTTGTGATCTGACTTAATGTCAGTTCTGCAGTTTATCCCAGTTGCTCTGCGGTTTAGACCCTTGAGACACTCAAACACTAAGTGACTGTCCCAGGAGACAAATGCCCCGATACCACAGTCATAGGCTACCTGCTCAGGGAGCTTAATTCCACTTTATTCTAACATCTTTGATCCTTGCAGTGCTGTCAGCTCTCTCTAGCAAATCTGCTCTGAAGGGGCTCTGCATCTTCTAACAAGGACATCAATCATATCACCTAAAGTTCTAAAAGTTAATGGTTTACTTAGTGGGACTGTACAATTTTATGTCTTAAAAAAGCAAAACAGCATTTTTATAGCATCTTCCTTCCTGGATGTTTTTCCTGTTGAAACAAAATACTAAGACTGGACAAAATAAACCAGTGTGGTATCAATGAAGGAGAACAGATCAGTGGGATACAGAAATTAGCCATGGATTTATGATAGAATATTATTTACAGCTGCACAAGTGAGAACCTGAAGAAGTAAAAAATATTTTGTCAATTTTAGGCAGGTCGATATTAGCATAGTGGGATATATCTGTGTGGGTGTATATGCCGGCCGACAGTTAACAAGAAATTGCAGTACAGAAATACCAAACGAGGTTTGAGGTCATTGAGGAACAGTGTCACCACTACATAGTTTGCAGAGAGCAGCTGATTTTTACACTGTAAAATGACCCACTCAGGACATATCTGGGTCACAATAAAAGAAAAAGCAGATCTAAGGGATCTGAACCTTTGTTTATGTACAGTATGTTTTAGACCTTTTACTATAAATCACTCATATGCTCAGCAGTGTTTTTATATCGTAGTGCATTTTGTTCTGCCTCCAAGGCAGTTGGTTTCTCTTTATTTCAATGAATGGTGCTCATTTTTACTTTTCTTTGTATTTTATTTTTTGAACATAGTTGCATTGTCATTTTGTGGTAAGACAAATGTTAGTGGTAAGACAAATTGACACACATCTGTTTCATGACATACATGACAGGGTTTTGTTTGTCTGCAGGGTTTGTATTTCCATTGACACAAATTGTCAATACACTGCTGTTCAGCAGCCAACTCTTACATGTGGAAATGTGTTTGAACTTCTTGCCAGCATTTGTGACACCTATATGGAATATTTAACAAGTCATTTCACACTTTCAGCCCCAACATTGAAAATATATAAAACTGAGAATGAGAGGTTGCTTTGATACATTAATATTTCCAGCAAGTTATAATATTCTGCAAAAATTATTTCCATTGCTTTTTGGCATGACTCCTAACCAACAGTTGCATGGAAGGAAGAAAAATACAGTAAAAAAAAATCTTAAACCATGGTATGCATAGGTTTGTATTACAGAAAATGTTTAGCATGTTTAGAAGGTTTAACAGTCAAAGTCTGGTTGTCCTCTTCAACGTCTGAAACTTGCATTGAATCTGTTTTGCATTCCTAATGATGTGTGGCCTTTTTGTTAAAATATTTTCATAAGAGCCGAGCAGTTTCATTTCCAGAAGTCAACATACAAATATGAATTGAGTCGTCTTTTTCGCTTCCTGTCTCAATCTCAGGCTTTCATCAACACAGCCAAGGAGATCTATGAGAAGATCCAGGAGGGAGTGTTTGATATCAACAATGAGGTGAGGCACTCTGTTCCCTGTCATTTTCCTTCCTCCTCAAACCTCTCCATTCTTGTTCCCATTTTTTAGACTGTCCTCTCCTCTTTTCCAGTCTTCCCCCTTTCCTCTCCTCTTTCTCTTCAGTGTGGTTTTCCAGCAGTGTGTGTGGTTTGCCACGCTCCCTCTCTGCTCAAAAGGAAGGGGAAAAAACCCTCTCTCTCTGCTTCCTTTGACTCCAGCCAAGCAAAACTCCCTGCATTCCTCCTCTCTCCTGCTCGATTTTCCACTCGTTCTCTCTTCACATCTCCTCTCTCTCTCTCTCTCTCTCTCTCTCTCTCTCTCTCTCGGCATCTTGCCAGCTCATAAATTCCTCACATCCCACAAGGTCTCAGTCATTCAGCAAGAAAACAAACACTCAGCCAGCCAGTCAGTCTGTAAGCTGTCTATGCAGCCAGTCAGTAAGTTTGCTATCCAGTCAACCAGATGGTTATCTTCTCAGTGGAACAGTTATGCAGGCAGGAAAGTCAAGATACCAAGCCTGTCAGCAAGTATGCACTTGTCAGCAAGTGTTCTCAAGTGTTCAGATTAAAATAGCTAAATCCAAATACGCGTTTTACGTGTGAAAACAATGTGCGTCCACATTAGTGTTTTCAGTTTGGTTTCACAAAGATCTCCTTCCATGTGGAAATACCTAAACAACAGGACAAAGGCCGAATCTCTTCTTTGTCATCCTGTTTTGGTCAGCATACAACAAAATTGTACATCACAGCCTACATCTGGTAAAGTGCGGATCTTAGCCTGCATTTCCTGTTGTGAGCTCCAACCAAACTTTGACTGTGCAGATGTGCACATTCACCAAGAAAATGTTTTGTCAATTTTGTTGAAAGAAAGGCCAATTTTGGTCAGACATTCAGTCTGAAGTGGCATTTTCTCTCACTTTGTGTTCATGTTAGCCAATTTCTTGTAGTTAGGTTTAGTTTGATTGATTTGGCCCTAACCAGTCCTTAGCAAGTGATGTGTCTGATGTGTCTACAAGAACATGTGCAGCTGTGCTGATTGTATCCACACTTGTTGACATTTTTCATGAATGTAGCTAGCTAGCTATCTTACTTCTGATTACAAATCTCTGATTGGTCAACTGCTTCCTCAATTGACTTTAACTAGTGGTCACTGAACACAGCACCTATTTGAATCACTGAACAAATCTGAGATATGAGCAGTGATTCAGAGGTCTGGAACAAGGCTAGGTTAATGTCACCTTTAGTGTGGTTTTACTGTCAGTCATCCAGATTGTTATCGTATTAAGAAAGCTGTTATTCAGTCGTAAATTGTGACGTCATTCGTGTCACAGTCCACACGGGCTGTCCTCTAGCTGCCCAAAATTTGGGCCTGTACAAACTAAACAAATGCGCCAACAAACGTGTGAACACATCCGTGAATTCAGGCAGCCAATGTAGTAAATAAACAGAACCGTGTGTGCTCCCTCTGTCTGCGTTCACGTCTGTTTTGGAGCTTCTCTGGCCCTTTAGCAAGCAGCCAGTCAGTAAGTACAAATGTTAGTCAGACAGGACTGGAGTTAGCCAGCCAGTGAGTGTTTTTGTTATTAGTAACAGTAAGACGGAGTGAAGGCAAGCCGGCCAGCCAAACCACATCAGCTGACTGGCTGCGAGAGAGAGAGAGAGAGGGGGAAGCCCCACTAGAAATGTTGGCAGCCACTATGAGAAAACACTCACACACACATGGCCTTAGCTCAATAAATGTGATTTAAAGGCATACAGTGTTTCCCAGAGGCACTACTGCTACTGAGTGTAGGAGGGGGAGTTACACTGAGAAGGAGAGAGATAAATATATACGGAGGGAGAGAGCGAGGCTCAGAGTGTGCTGCAGACAGAGAGAGATGAAACACAGAGAGAGAGGGAGAGGGAGCTCCAGTTGAAGGGATGAGGGAGAGGGAGAGAGAGATGAAAGAGCTGTGTCTCTCTACCACCCACCTGCCTGCCTCTCGCTCTCTGTTTCTCATCTTTTATACGTGCTTTCTGTTTTTTCTCCTCGTGTCCTTCAGTGCTGCTGGTGTTTCCTTTGCCTTTGTGCAACACAGCAGCACCTGTTGCTTCCTCTATGATGTGATCTAATAGGAGCCCCTGCAGGCGCAGTGCAATGTTAATCTCACCATGAAAGCAATGACACACTCATTCTTCAGTGTTTTTTCATTGAGTGAGGGACTATAATTCCTTTTTCTGTTTGGCTAGAGCCATGATTTTTTATGTGATAAATTAGTTTGACTTATATTGAGTTTCCGACGTGCAAATCAAACATGGCATAAAATAGCAATGTAAAGTAATGTGGTGCATGAAGAGTAAGAAAACACAAAAGCTGTGTTCATTACCTCTACCTAAATGATCATTTGCTGTTGGGAACCCTTTGAAACCGCACCTCTTCACCTGCTGCCCTCTGTGCATTGTGTATACCTTAGTTTTTGACAATATTGTTTTGGGAATTTGAAAAAAATGCTACAATGGCCACATTTCAGCAGGAACTGATTGTTGAAAATGATGTCTGTTGTCTAACAATGGCAATGGCATTGACCTGTGCTCATCTGATATTTCTCTAGACATTGGAAATAATGATTGAGGTCTTGATTGAGGCGTGTGTAATAGAAAAGTGAGTCATTTAGAAATTGACCACTTATTTTGAGGGGATCCTTATGTGGTTTGCAAAATCTGATTAAGTTTGTTTGGTTGATATATTAGAAGGAATCAAATATGAATAGAGCTGATAGAATAACACGGCAGACTGATTAACAGCTGTACTGTGTTTTTTGTATTGCTGTACTGAGTTTTACTCATTTTCAAAGACAGTTGTGTTGTGTGCTACTTCACTGGTACAAGTAGACCTGTTAGCAAAGGTAACAAAAACTAGTCTACTGACACCTACGGATGTGTCTGTCATTCACATGACCCTCGCCTTGCATTAGCAGTCTGTCTCCCATGGCCCTCCATGCTAGCTGGCCAGGGACATATTTGTACCATGGACTCCACGACTCTCATTACTGTAAACTGGCCTGTTTTGTGGAGCAGTTTATACTGAGGCAGTGAGTGTATGGTGCAGCACAGCTAATGTGATAGCTTATTTATTTTGGACTCCCTAGTCCTGTCTTACCACAAACATGTGCTCTGTCAAGACGGTGTACTGTTCTGATAGTGTTGGTCAACAGCACAAATTGCAGGTCTGACCAGACCCCAGTATCCATAAACGCATCACTCACCAGCTTTTCTGCATGTAAATTAGCTTGTGGTTATTTGATTAAACCCAGCTGTGTAGGACGATTAACCATGTGAGCACAAGATAAATTAAAAGAATTAAACTTATTTAAACTTGTTTTGTAGGACTGATATAATTTCAACCAAGGGACAAAGAGTTCCATAAGTCAGATTTCGCATATCTTATTGACAATTGACTTCTGCAGTAAACGTGAAACTGTGTATTACTTTGAAAGGAAATAACCTCATCTTGTTTATAAAATTACATATTTTAAAAACATCCTACTGTGAATTAGAAGAAATTTCTGACATATAATTTTAACCAGTTGCAAAAAACATTTTTGGAGGAGGAACATTTCATGACAAACTGTCGAAAATGTACTTGCTCATAAAATATTGCACCAGGGAAAAGGATTTGTCCACAAAATGGCACAATTTCCAAAACATCCCATTAGATTTAGTTGTTGTTGATGTTTTTTTTCCAAACCAAATTTTTAGTACTATTTCTATTACAATATCTTCATTGGTTTTCTGTGTCTTTGTTTCCACACAGGCTAATGGTATTAAGATTGGACCCCAGCATCCTACCACCAACTCCACACTGTCCGGAAGCCAGGGAGGCCAACAAGCTGGAGGGGGCTGCTGCTGAAGCCCCAGAACACACCACCTCCTCCTCCTCCTCCTCCTCCTCCTCCTCCTCCAACTCCAACCCCGACCCTTCTCCTCCTCCTCCTCGCCCTCTCCGACCCTCCCTTGCGTTTCTACAGAACTGTCCAGGCTCACTAACAGTTTGTTAACCTCTCTCTCTCTCTCTCTCTCTCTCTCTCTCTCTCTCTCTCTCTCTCTCTCTCTCTCCCTCTCCCCTGCTCCATTCTTTCATCCATCCACCCCTTCCTCTCTGTCTTTTTCTCTTTCTGTCTTTCAGCCATGTCTTTCCTAAGTCTCTTGACCATACCTGAGGGTCTTGGGGCTGTGTCCCCATAAATCAACCTGACTTCCTACCGTCTTAGGAGGACAGAGTCAGCTTCACCTGCACATTTAGCCACCAGATTCTGAAGTTTTGCAGTTCACCTTTTTCGGTTATATAAACGGATTTTAACCTTTTTATTTTTAAAAAGAACATCCATGCTGGAATGTGAAGAATTCTATCCCAGCAGTCTAATTTACACACTCCTCTCGATTCATGAGGATGTTACCACAGAATTATTTGAAAAAAAAAAAAAAAAAAATACTATATCTTGGGTAACGGTGAGTTGACTTTGTCCAGATAGAGGCAGGATTGTAGGTAGAGGTTAAACACACTCTTAACATCTGACTGTATGGAATATGCTATGCACTGTGTTGTGTCTATACACACATTTGTACATGTGCTGTTTTTAAAGAAAATGATGCAGCACGTTGATAACAGGACATGTTTCTACATGTTGAGTCAGTTTTCATGCTGTGCCTGTGTGTATAGGGATGATATAGGTATTCCAGTATGTCACTTTGCAAGGTGTAGGAGGCATTCAAGTCAGTCTGTACTTTCTGTCCATAAAAAAACAAAGTGCAAATTCTGTTATTTTGTGCTTCCTTTCCCTATTTTTCATCATGCTGTTTTGTTCTCTCTCTGTCTTTGTGTCCTTTTCGTTGACTTGCAGATGATTTGTATTTAATGAACACTACAAACTGGTTGTGGCTTAAAAAGTGTTTTAAATTGTCTGGGGAGAGAATAAAAGACCAAACTGTTGAGTGTGAAAATGGATCCTTTTTGGAATGACAGAAAAGAAAAGCAGAAAAGTTAAAGAAACGTTAAGGGATGTTGAGAGCAGTGGCCGCCATTATGAAGTTAAGAAGTAAAAAGAGGAAAATAGATTGGAAATTGAGACTTTTTTGTTAACTCTATTTATCGGGCATATTTCTGTGTATATATGGCTCTTTAGGTTTCTGTAGCTTCTTTGGCTGTTTAAGGTGAAGCTTGGCTTGTAGCTGTGGTCTGGTTATTTCTTTACCAGGGGCCGGGAAAGAGGCCATTTTGAACTCTCAAACAGCTTTTTAGCATTTTGAACAATTATCATTTAAACCCAAAGGTACCGGGCCGCCCTGTTACATTAGGGTCTGTGGTGCCCTTTCTTTTAAATGACAAGTATGAATGATAACAGGCTGTTAACAGGACCGTGCAAAGGCATTGAAAGTCCCTGGTGGAGAACAGACTCCAACTGAAAATGTCAAGGCGTCTCCCTTTTAAGCAAGCTAAGATTTCCACCATGAATTAGCTGGCAGATATATAATGTATGCTGTTTAGAGCTTGATCGATGACTGCTGCAATGTTTTTTGCTTCGGGATCCCCTGATGTAATATGCACCATTTTACTGTTATGATCATATTTTACGACTTAAGTTACTTATTGTTCATCCTTCCTTCTCACCCCCCCCTTTGCTCTTTCTCTCTTTCTCAAACTGTGTGGTAACATTAGCTCTGTACCTATTTTTAATGCCAAACTATTGTGTTTATCTGTGTTCTGTCAAAAAAAGAAAAGAATCAACTAAGCCCCTGTTATCTGTCCTGAAATCAGCTGTCTGCCTTAACTCTACCCCCCTGAGAGATTTGGACAGCTGCTAAAATGAATCAAACTGACCCTTTATCTGGAGATTGGCATTTTACCATTAATAGATGACGATGCATTACACATGAGTAAATGCAGACTGAGAGAGATATGAAAAGTCATAGAAACAGGCCTAGTTTGACTTTGGTTATGAATTGGGGCATTTGAAATGAATCCAAACCCATATGTTAACATTTGTTCTTCCTATCCCCTCCATGTTCACACACACCCAGCCTGCATACAGTATATGCATGCATACATAGATGATGCATACATATATTTGTGTTTATCTAACCTAGCTGTTTTCTCACCAGGCTAACTGTATAACTGTAGGGAGTTTTTGGGTTTCACAGCAGCGTGAGTGAATCTGCTTTCCTCTGCAGTGTGTTCTCTTATTTTTCTTTCTTTTTTTTTTTTATTCCTAGATATATTCAGACAGTTATTAATCTTATTCTGATGATGATTATTCTTTGTAAAGCAAATGTAGTGTGTGTGTATGTGTGTATGTATGTACGTGTATGTGTGCGCGCATGTGTGTGTGCGTGTGTGTGTGTGTGTGTGCGTGTGTGTGCGTGTGTGTGGACCCAGAGGGGGGAGGATCAAGCCAAACCTGACGCATCTATCTATCTATCTATGGATTGATCTATCTATCTTATCTATGTGGCCCTCCTCTCTCGCTCTTCCTGCCTCTCCTCCTCCCCCTCAACGTTATTTGCTGTGTTTGTTCTTTGGAAAAAATAAAACTTAAAAAAAAGAAAAAATGAAAATGCTATCACAATAAACTATAATAAAACATTCTAAACTCTAAACATGTCATTTTGATGGTTATGTGGAGATGGAAAAATACAGTGTTTGAAAAAAAATTGCATTTGTATTTTCTGTCTTGTTTTTTGCCACCCAGCCTGCCCATGCTGACTTTGCAGTGTATAAATGAATCAATCATAATGGGTCCACATGCTGTTTTACTCTACCTGATTTATCCATTAAAATGAGCAGGGAGGGACTTGTGCGCTCTTGGATCCATGCCGTTCGACCTTCAGCAGTCATGGAAATTGTATTCCCTGATGAAGGTCAGCAAGACTGAGAGCCTGCTTAATGAATGAAACATTTTTTAACTCATATGTAGTCAGGGAAGGTTTGCATGTTCAGTGTATGTGCATGAGCTTCTTAGCAATGTCCTACATGAAATTCTCACGCTGGCAGGAATACGCCACATTTTTGAGAAATCGGTGTGTGTAAATGTGTTAGCTGGGAGGCTATTATATGCATTAGAGCTAACATGATAACATGAAGTCCGTGAACTATAACTTAATTTGATACCATTTTATAATTTAGCACACATTATAAAATGTTTATAATGATAATGTCCACGTAATGGTTGGCTTTATTAATGATCAATTAATAATTTACAAGTTCTTTAAAGATCAGTAATGAGCCATTGATAAGAGTAAGTCTTGGGTTGTAAAAAAATCCATTAGCCTGGTGTGTATCCTCCTCCAGCATCACATGCTTTTCAGCTTGCTCATTAGTTCATCAGGAAAACCCACCCGATGGACAGTTTAACCACTTTGGTTTGGGAAACACAGACTCTACAGCCATTCTAACAACTCTGTGGGGTTGAGTCACATGGAGGTCGACTGATTGTGCATTTTTAAAGGCCAAAATAATAATGATAGTTTGGACCAGGATTAGACTGACAGCTGATTAATGCATTAATAATACCATACTATAACCAACAACATCATGGTCATAATTTACAATTAAAGTCATCTTATTATAGTGATATGTACTTTCATTTAACTATAAATTATCTCAGACAATGGCAATACCTTGACTTCATGTGTGGAGCCTCATGTAAAACGGTGGTGTCTGTCTGCATGTGACTGATGGAGGCTGCGCAGCCATTGGCCAAAAAAAAGCCTAAAAAAGTTCTGAATTAATTATATAAAACTCAAAGATTTTTCTTATAAATGGCTTATTACTGATAGAAATTATGTCATAAAACCATTTTTTAAATTTACTTACCATTAAATGCCATTAGTTGCAACTGATAAACCATTGGTGCCAAATCAGAAAATGTTACCCGTTATGTTTGTGTATAGGTTTTTATTACAGCTAAATTGACCAATGGGAATGTCTCAGCTCCTCTGCAATAGTTGGGGATTATGTGGCTCCTTCAAATTAATAAAGCTTTCAGCTTTTCATATAAGACCAATTCTCTTACCTGAAAACAGGTTTGGTTCACCCAAAAAAGAAAATTTATTTTCACACTTTCCTCTAGTGATATCTAACCATGCGCATAGTTTTAGTTTTACTTGTCCTGCTTGTGAGATATGTCTGTGAGCTTTCCACCCCAAGCCCAATGAATATTTCTCACAGCAGGCATTTAGACTTGTCATAGCAGGAAAAGAACAGGTGTAATTAATACGGTTCTCGGTTGGCTCTAATGGCTCTGTTTTATGAAAGTGTACCAGTAAGCCATGCCAGTGGACCATCATACACAATGGCAGGGTCCTGAAACTAGTAAAGCTAGTCTAGTAAGTAGTAGTAAAGTTAAATAAACTACAGTCTTCACAATTTTATAGGGACTATTTCTGCTGTAAAAACACTGTTCCATAGAACTGTTCTGTGTGGGTGAACTGATCCTGACCAGAAGTCCCTTGATGGTTGTTACATTTTTACCTCCTTGTGAAGCCATATTGGATCATAAACACAATCCCGCTACAGTAAATGATCAAAACCTGAAAAGAGTATCTGTGCTGTGCAAAAACCATAACATGACAGTCCCGAGCCTGGACTGCAGGACAGAGTTGGTCCTGTCCATAAATTCTGGTCTATGATCGTAGGACTAATATTGTTGTCAGTCCATTAATGTTTAATTAAAATTGGAGACAAAGTGAAACTTTTTTTTAATGAATAAAGTGTCTAGGCAGATCACCACAAGCCACCAGAATATCTTCTTTGATTCTTGTCATGTACTCTCCAAGTATTTGAACTCTAGTGGAGGGATGCACAGCCTTTATAGTATGTTTACTACCAATGCTTATTGCCGCCAGATGTAAAGTTTGGAAACTGAGAACTATCTATACTAATGTACAACTTACTGGCAAACTTAAAAGGACATATAAGAGAGTCCATCCCTACCAGCCTGGATGCTGCTGACTACAGACCTCAGATCAGCACTGATGAAAAAGAAAAACTTTAATTACAGTAAGTATGTTTTAGCAGTGTAGTATTTCACAGTGATGTACTGGCAATAACTCACCAAACATGGCGTCTGAGTATATCATATTTAATAGCTCCTCAGGTCAGAGGTCAAATATACCCGTGACCCATTTGTTCATTTTGTGTATGAAGGTGTTCAGAAAGAGCAGCTTCAGTGTAACTGGTGAGTTAAGGCATATTTCATCTGTCATCATGTAGAACAGGCTGGCTGAAATACATGGTGGATTTCCTGTGTCCTATATCTGATTCAGTACAGGAAAACTTTTCTCTACATGGAAAGAGAAATTCTTGCTAAATTTTTTGTATTATAAAATGTCAAGTACAATAAACAGGAAGCTTGCACCTTGTGAAGAAGCTTTTGAAACTTTGAAGTTTGAGAATTTTTGCCATTCATCACATCAAATATTATGTCTTCAATGCAGTCATTTCATTTAATGTCTAAAAAATCCCTGAGAGATACTGTTGGGAACAAAATGAGAATTGTCTTTTGCATTTATTACTTTGTCACAGTGCAGCTTTTAAATGGTGCACACTTCCTACATGAATTGATATGTGATCAAGTTATTTGAATTTCAGTTATTTAAAATTTTTATTTCAGACCCATGTATTTGCTCAGCCTCTCTGAAAGCAGAACAGCACCTAATGTCATAGATCTCATATGAAGCTAAGTTAAGTCACACTGGTCGTTAAATGCAATAAACATAAATCCATGAACATGGTTCCATAAATAAACTTTTATGTAACTGAAATCCAGCTAACTTGAAGGCATATCAATTAATGTGGAAAGTAACTGTGAATTAAAATTCTTTAACTGATGATCTATAAGTGTGAACTATTTACATAAGTCATAGTGACTTGATCATTTGTTAATGGTCAGCACCAGGAATTCATGATACATCCTGCATTAAGTCTTGGATTTAGTCATTAAGTCATCATGAGTCATGCATTAGTTAAGCATTACTTAAGCACATAATGTGTACTCTTATTATCCAGTGTTAGTGTCACAGAGCTGCTGGGATGAAGAAGACTCTTCATCTTGTTTTCCTTCAGGTGTTAATGCACATCGCTGCTTCATGCCAATTGTCATTTACCTTCAATAAATATCAATAATATCGGCCCTTTAGCTCCGAGGTTTGCAATTAATACAGCAGAGTGTATTAATATGGAGTTCATCTGTGTCAGTCATATCCAACTACTTGGATTATTATCTTGATTGATTACCATAGTACCCATCAGAGGTTAACTACAAAGTTTTAATCATTGCAGGAGTGAAAACGTGGTCCCATCAGTGGTGGAGGAAGTACTCAGATCCTTTAGAAAAAGCTAAGAAATAAATAAATTAATAAATAATAACAAAAAGAAGTAATAGAGTACTGTTAAAATGATCCTGTATTCAAAAGGCTACTTTGGTAAAAAATAAAAAAGTATTATCAGAAACTTGCACAGAGTAAATGAAAGGACTTGTGCAGAACGTCCCCTTTCAGAATGTTAACTTTTCTATTCATATTAAAAGATTTTAATAACAGATTATTTAACTTAGTAGTTCTCCAAGGTGGAGCTAACGGGCTAACTACTTCATATACTATTAGTTTCTAACAGTGCCTCATAGTTTAGAAGGTGATCACATGTGTTGTACGTACAATTTGAATCTGGAAGGTAATTAGTCAAATACTTTTTAGAGAAGTGTAGTATTTCCCACTGACATGTAGTGTCGTGGAAGTATAAAGTTGCATCAAATGAAAATACTCAAGTGAAGTACAAGTACCACATGATTATATGTATGCAGTGAATTTCCATCAACGGATAGCAAAAGGAAATATCACCACAGTCAACAACACTGGCCAAATGTTTGATGGGTAGCGACCCAGAATCATTATCAGCTCATTCACTGTGAGCTACTTTCCTGGAAATCCTCTCCTGGAAAAGAGAGCTGAGTTGCATGAGGTCCATGTCAGTTGACACAGATAAACAGGACAGGTTGTTGGAAAATAATGCGTGACTGTACATTCAAAAGAAAAATGTTTTGTACTAGGTATCAGGGTATGTGCAGTGTACAAGGGAAAATAATCTATAAGTGGCTTTACAGGGAGATGAAGCTTTTGGAAATGCAGTCTAGACTTTTCACATCTGCACTTTTAACTTCATATTCATGCAACGATAACACAACTTTGACTATAATAAAAGGAGGCTTAAGGTTCACTGTGATGGATTACCTAACGCAAGCAAGTTTCAAGTCTCTGCATGTTGACTTTCAAGACATACTGAAATTAGCTGAAACCAGGGGCTGTCTGAAGGGAGGGACATGTGTTCAAAAATATCTGGAAACAAGTCAGCAGAAATGTAAAATATGCATCATTTGTGGTAAATGGGCAACGAAATGCAGAAACACTGTTATGGTCCTAGGCTCAGAGAATATACTGTGGATGACTTCCACATACAAAATGTCTTTTCTCGTGAGTAAAGTATATTTGAACTCTGTTATCTGTAGTATATAGCCTAATGTATATATGTAAGCATATTAGGAAGTTCGTGTGAAATGTGTTCTTTTTTCGCAGAAAGGAGGAAGTCAGAAAGTAGGCAGTGTGTGTGTGTGTGTGTGTGTGTGTGTGCATCATCATTATAGGTCAGTCCAAACTGATAAAACAAAAAAGAAGAAATTCTCCATGAAATTCAAACAGGACAGTATAGCATAATTCTGTACTTTTATCTGTGTGGTTTACTTTATGACCATATCCTTTATGGTGCTGTTTGAATCTCTTATGGTACTATACCAACTTTAAATGACTGTGGAAGCCATAGCGTGTCCCTGCCACTCCTCATAACCTCACGTGGTTATCACAATGAATCCATATTATGGAATATATAATGTAATGATCTGAGAAGTAAAATAATGTACATATTGTCAAGTTTGTATTGATGCTTTCATGTTAAAAAAGCTTGAATTTAAGGATTCACTCTTGATTTTGTTTAGCTCAGACTCCTGGAGCTGGAGCAGCTTTAGCTGAGCTTTAAGAGAGCATTAAACTCCTGTAACACTGTCAGACTTATGATGGACAGATTTACAAAAAAGGATTAACAGTCATTCAGCAGAACCATAGGTATCATTTTTTTATTCCGCACATTCTTACTCCTTGTCAAAGCCTGGCACCTATATTACCTACAATGCAACTCGACTTGATTCACGTGACTGTACACATCTGGGTGTGTTATGTTTCTTTCATTTTCAAACTTGTAGTCTTTGGCCCAAACCCTGACTCAAGTGACATCGCTTGAGGTAATTTATCAGACTTTGCTCAGCTCCCTTGGGAGCAACAAAATGCTTTATACAACTTTTGTCACATGCAGTAGTACAGGGTAAAATCGATGGAGAACACTTACAGTAAATACACAAAAAAGAACACTTACAGTAAATACGAAAACAAAACACTGCGGTATGACAGACTCTTTCTTGGCATAACTGGTAATAAGTAAATCTTCTCCTCTTAGTTTTCTACTAATCCATCCTGTTGAGCATACATCTTGTTCAGTTTCAATGCCAGATACATTCTATACACAGCACAGTTCTAGAGATACATACAGATTTTCAGTACTGTACATTCATGATATTCAGATAAAAGAAAAAAGAGTTATATCCCAACTTATTTTACACTACAGACCTTGTACTCACGCCTCTCGTATTCAGCACACAAACATTCAAATGAAGTTTCCATTTCCTGTTGGGTTGATACTTTTCCTGTTTGCACAGTCATGGTAAGGGAGACCCGATGGTCGCAGGGTCTGGAACGTCCTCAGAATAATGGAAAAGTTTCAACTAACTGATATGAACTAATATTTCATCTTTCATGGTGGTCTTACTGCAGTCACTCCATTAACTTCTAACAACTCTGTCACTAACACACACACACATATACATTAGTTGTTAGTGTACATTAGCACGTAAAACACTGGGAACTATTGCTTTCCCCAATCATACACACACACAGGAGGAGATGTAGAAATCATAGGAATGAAAATACCCATCTGCCTCAACATGACAAATAGAAAGTTAAAACATTGTGGCAGAGCTTCGTGTACCTGGATATAAAGATCTGACCCAAAATGTGACATATAAAACATTTTGTATTTATTCATTTGTGTATTTATCGAAATATTAAATAAACAAAGTGGATGGTTTTATAGCTTGTTCATCGTAATTAATTAAGAACAGTGTTCTATTGATATTGGTTTCTATTGGGTTTACAAACAGGTTTCTCTTGTGCTATCGTATATTTCGTTTAAGGCAATTTAAAAGAAACAAAAATAATCGAATTTATACTCAGTTTTATAAAAACAAATCATAGTCGAGCTCAGTATATTTTTCGCCTTCCCTACATAAGAACTCACAGAGAGCGTCACACGGGCACGACGGGGTCAGTGACCGCGCACGCCGCCTGTTTATCTGTATGAGAGGTCCTCGGGAGCGCGCCCCCCCTGGCCGAGGAAGGTGAGCGAGTGTCTGGAGGGGAGGACTCGGGAGCGCGACCAGCCGAGGGATCGATCGGATTAAACTCGATTTGAGTGAAATTAACACAAAGGAGAGAAGAGCAACGCGCACTAGTCGGCGAGGTCGCGGATGAGAGACACGCCGGAGAAATATTTCATGAAAAACAAACTTGAACTTTTTTTTTCCTCTGTTTATTTATATTTCAAACGAAAAAAGGACCACGGTGGATTTTTGTTCAAGCGAGCGGAGATACTAACGAGGAGTTGATTTGATAAAAAGCCCGAAGTGACCGAGCTTGTTGGGTAAGCTACAAATGAGTGAGTGTTTTTTTTCACATTTTGTCGAGTAGAAATCAGCACGAGTGTGACGGTTTCGTACTAATAACCAGTGCCGAATTAAAAGACTTATATTCTTTCTTAATAGTAAGTTTTCCATACTTTTTCAATCGGACTCATTAATCCGGCGTGCGAGTTGGCTTTTGAGCCCGATGGGCATTTCATTCAGGGCTAACTCACAGGAAAGCTTAGGTCCAGCTCTGCAGCTTCATTTAGCTTCTCTTTTATTTTCTCATTTCAGTAGAAAGTCATTGAAGGTCCATGTAACGTTAGCTGCCATGCCGACATGCTAACAATAGCAAGTTTAGCTTTGCCACCCGCTGCATCGCTCACACACACACACGCACAACAGTCCCATTAGTTAGTTGAAAAGTGGAAGAAAAAATGTCCAGCACCACACGGAGACCCTCTCTGTTCCCGAGTCCGTCTCCCCGACAACTTGTTGAATTTTTGTAAATTGAAATATTTACTTCATTCAGTTTAAAAGTGTGAGTGTTAGCCCAGTTAGCTAATTGTGTTGAAGCTTGTAGGAGACACGAGGTGGCTCGAGCGTAGAGGTGAGTCACTGGCCGACTGAATGAGCGGAGCTCTCTGAGGGAGATTCCCAGCGGAGAACACTTGGCTTACATCGCCGAAAACGCCTCGCTTGGCTTGAATTAAAATGTTTCTACACAGAAATGTGCTTCACATTTGTATTTCCACTGAATAGTTGCGTTTTTATTGAGAGGGGATAGTGTGAAGTGTCCGTAGTAGTCGGTAGTTTTATTGGACGGAAGGGACGGAGCAGTGGAGGAGAGGAGGGGGGAGCTGTGAGGCGGTCATTCCATACAACCGTGTTTTTACGTTGTTTCTGCCTCATTTTACATCTCCAAAACCCCTTTAAAATGTCCGCAAAGGATCCTAGTCCCCGCGTGCAGCTTTGGGGTAGAGAGGAAAGTGTTTTAGTGGCACAAAAACCGAGATGAGCGAGTCGTTCCCCGGTCCGGAACGACGTGCGAAATACCGCTGATAGGCTAATTAGCCGTGCTAGCCGCTGGAGGTTAGCCCAGCGCTAGGACACAGAAGTTCAGCTAGCCTGCTAGCCAGCTCTCATCCCCATTGTGCACGGGCGAAGACCACTTATTGCCCCCCACCCCCACCCAGAGCTAGCTAGTAACCTGCTCGAGGCGGTTATCAGCCGGTGCATAGCTCTCGGGCAGGGAAATTAACTTTACACATGTTTCGCACCACTTTTTGTCGAGGTTGAAAAGTGAAGATACGTCTTTTCCGCGTTTGGGCTTTTGTTATGAGATGTTGTTTGTGTGTTACATCGTATCCGGCGACTGAAGTTTGGTCAGCAGCACGGCTACACTTGTTACTCGATGTGGACGAGAGGAAAGCCAGCTCAAACACCTGCCGGTGCCCTTGTACTTTTCGCTAGTCACAGCAACACATCTTTACGGGACACACACACGGTTTCCCGTCTTTACAGTCTGACTTCATCGCGTGTGTTTCTTGTGCTATCATGCCCTCTTTCCCCATTATGTGTTCTGTAATCGGTCAACTTGCATAATGGTCAGCCTGCCGCTCTCACGCAACTTTGGCTGCGCTGTCTGTGATAAAAACGAAGCCTTGGATACACACACACACACACACCATTCATCCTCACATGGTGCTTTTATTCTCAGTCTGAAACGTGCAGTGTTCATGAGCTGGGTCGTTATTTTTCCTCCTGTCTGCTGTGGAGCCAGGAGCTGCTACCCCCACCACCTTGTGTTTGTGAGCCAAGATGGCAGCTAGTCATGTTTAGCGGGCCACAGAGGGAGAGATAAGAGGCCCCGACCACACACACACACATACACACACAGCACACAACAGATGTTCAGCACTTCTTGGTCTCTCTCCCGTTTGTGTCTCTGTCTTTTCTTGTGGTTAAAGTTGAGGCACTCTTCCCCCCTCAGCCACAAGGCTGCCTTGGTTTGGTATAGAGGCAGTTCTTCTGGACAAGGCTGGAGCTTGGCCACAAAGTTACATTTCCACCATTTGAACAAACAACTCTGATCAAACTTTAATTTTTATATATTTGAAATTCCTATATTTTTAAATGGCTTTATTCAGACTCAATAGTGGTAGTTTTATTCTTTTTGGAGTGGAGCCTGTTCTTTAGTCCGAACTCAAGAAGGCTTTTCTGGAAGTTGCGTAGGTGACCTTGGAGCTGCTTGTCTAAACTTCAGCTGGTAGGCCTTGCTGTAGGCATTAACATTTGAACCTATAGGAAACAATCTGTCTCCAAATTTAAATGTTGCTTAATAGTTGGAGGAACAATCACTTACCTTGAGTTATTGCGTGGATTTAATTTGGTAGGCATATTAAAGGCAAAGGTAAATTCTATTCCATGTGCTCCATGCCACATAGCCTAAAATATGTAGATATTTGTCACGATGAGAAGTTTCTTTTTCCCATTTTCAGTCTGACCCCCCAAAATGGCGTCACGCACATGCAGGGAAATCCCTGCCACCTTACGCTGGGGGTGAGATATGGGGATACACTACATGCAGGAAAATGACTCATACCCTATAAAACACAACATTAAGATGTGCCAGTTAATTGAGATTTCACAGAATGACACAATTCAATTTTCAGTTTAATATCCTTTCACCGATGCTTGTTGACCACATGTACATCCCCATGATCTTCTCTAAACAACAGCATTCAAAACTAAAATTGATGACCATAAAGATGAAGAAGCATGCACTGTTTGCCATGGCTTTGTTCATTCATTCAATTTAGCTTTTGGAAGAATGAGACACACTTTGTTTGGAACAGGTGTCCGTCAGTGTGTCATGTTTTTGAATAAGCCGTTCCCTGTTATTTTGACCTATGAATCATTAGTGTGATCAGCTTTGGTTAGTTTTCTGAACATTTCGCTCATGATGTGCCACCGTCTATTGACCTTTTAGATAGCACTCACTGTTTTCCTACTGGTTCAAGATAGCTTACAGCCAGATAGTTAAATGTAAAAAACAAAACAAAACAAAAAATGTAGGAAAAAGAGCCAAATGAAGAAAGAGTCTGTGTGCGTTCGAGAGTGTGGACGAGTAGTCGGTTGTACCCCCAGTGGCACACAGAGAGCACTATGACTTGTAACTGACAACACTGATGTTGTTGTACTATGCTTATGAAAATAGCCATTGTTAATGCCTTTGTCTGTTCTGTCTGATTTTACTCTGCTGAGTTTTATCCACCAATGTTCTTTGTTGGTTATCTGTTGTACACTTTGACACACACACACTGTATGTGCTGGCTTTTGCTCATGTGACTTTAGAAAGTAGCTTTCTCCCCCAGTTAACTTCTGAGTTGTGCTGTTTCCATTGAAGAAAATCCCCATCAGTCCAGCCTACTCACTAGTGCTGTGGCAGGTCAAGTCTACCACTTCTGAGTGTAACTCATCAGACTGTATGTTTTTGAGACTTCTTCCTCCCTATTTGAATCTGAATGAAATTACTCTCACATATAAAATTATAGTTCACATTTTCACAAAACCATTCATATTTAAAACAGCTGAATGTTCATGATATTGTGGATTTATCTGAAAGGCTATGTGTCTGTGATGGGGGCTGCGATTTCTTTTTTTCATATCAAAAGCACATTTTCACTTTGAACGTGACAAATTTACTCTCTTTACATGAACAATGCTGCTCAATAAGTGATATAACAGCCCAGGAAGGCATCAGCACCTTGAAGTAAAATATTTAAAATTGTTAATGGATGGAATTCTCACTGTGGATGTGGCGAAGTGTCCTGAAACCTCTTACACACCTCTTTCGTCTCAGTCTGTCCCCCTGCCTCACTTCTTACGCATAGGCAACGCTTACTGGAGGTCTTCGGAGGCTGTCCTACAAAAAAAACACAGCAGCTCCTCATCAATAACTTATTCTGATACAGAAATTGAAGGCTGTAGGCTCATACATCTGTATGCTTACTGTTTTCAATCTTTACAGGATTAAAGTTGCAAATACATTATCTTTATTCTTAAAATTGGTTAAGAATAAAGGTAAGCTTAAAGATAGGGTGATATGGGGGGAAAACACGATGACCAGGTTTTTTGGCTGACAGCAGGTGCCATGACTTGTTTATTCAATTAGTAAGCAATGGCTACAACTTTATATTTTGCATATTTGGAGGTAATTTTGCATTATATACAGGGTCACTGCAGATTTTACCAACTGGGCTTTCCTCGAGCCTTTCCACACTGCAGTTATTTTTCTGTTCAGACATCAGATTTTAAAAGTAATCACAAAAACATTTCCTCTTTGTCACCAGGGAGAAACATGTATTTTGGAGGTGGATGACTCTGACTACCAGGCTTAAAGGGCAATATTGAGCTGACATATTGTTCCCTGTGTATATTGCTCCTATTGGGTAGTTACGTGTTGAAAGCCTGGTGTTGGGTATCTGAGCCAGAGTACTGGTGTTTGTTGGGGTGGCCATTTTGTCTCCTGTCATCATGTGTTGTGGATGGCAGCCCTGTTAGCAGAGATGAGAAGTGGTGCTGTTGTTTGTCTCCATCTCTTTCATCTTGCCATCTATCGCTCCACCTCCACCCCCCCACCCACCCACCCACCCACCCCTCTCTGCCCATGCATGAGCTCCCTTGTCTTCTTTCTACTCTTAATTCTCATCCTTTCCATCTCTCTCTCTGTCTCTCTCCTCATCTTTGCCTGCCTGTCTGTTTCCTCCCCTCCCCACCCTCCAGTCCTCTCATTTCCAGCCAAAAGGTTAGCGGGGGTCTTTAGCACCGTGGTGACATTCAAAACTGAGTGTCATCACTGTCTCTCTCGCTCTCTCTCATCCCTCCCTCTCACCTGTCTCTCCCTCTGCCCCCTCCTCCGCACTTGCCTCCCCCATCCCCCCATCCTCTTCCTGCAGCGAGGGCCTTCTGGACCAAGTGCTGTGCCTAGAAGAGAGGCTGGCGTTAATACAGCACTCAAGTGTTTGTGTGTGGGCTGTATGTGTTTTCTGTGTGTGTGATAGAGGAGACGGCCTGTCAAGTACATCTCTGACCCATATGTATGCATGCCTTTTAATCTATCCTTGACCTCCTCCTAGTGTTGATGTGTGACATATCCTGTTTTTCCTGTTCATCCTTCTGCTCTCGTACACCATCAAACCTTACTGCCTCTTGAACAAATAACCGAAGCTAAAAACCAGGACACTCCACTGGAAATATGTGGGAGTTTTGTGTCATCAACTGCTGATGAATCCCATCGCTGAAAAGTGGCGCCACGAAAATCTCATCAGTTTCCCGGAGCACACTGTGGTTTAATGGCACTGTTGTGGCATGCATGCGTCCTTCCACCTCTCCTCGCTTTCTATCACCATTTCTCTCCTTGAGTGATTCACGTGGCTGATGAAAGGTTAAGTGCTGCTTGCTTGTGGAATCAACATCCAGTTAGGAAGATGGAGATGGATGCAAGGTCAGAGAGGGGAGAGATGCATAAAAAAGGAATGTTAACCACACACTGAAGATGTATTTCTCTAGAAATAAAGTAAACATGTACTCATCAAACCTCCTATTAAAAGATACTGTTGCTCATTATTGGCAGCAAATGTTGCTTATAGCATTTGGATGACCCAACACACCAGCAGCCAGATTTTCATTCTGCTGAAAAATGTTACGCAGCTATAGTTGTAAAAAAAAAAGTGCTTAGGAGATACTGAGCTGGACTCAAACCCACAGCGGAAGCACTTTTGATCCTGCAGAGCACATTGACTTGGAAAAAGGGGTGTGTGTGTCCCGGGGGAGAAGTTACCCCACAGCTTTATAGGAAGGACTCTGGAAGTTAATTGGTTGTTAGCAGGCAGGCAGGCGGGGCAGGGAGGGGAACTGGCCAATCTCTGGGGACACAGTCCAGACCTGCCTGTCCCATTGGTCTTAAAGGGCATGTCAATAGCAGTGATTGATCAGGGAGGTGTGGGGGTAGCCTGGTCTATACTGTCTGCATGTGTGTGTGCATGCCTGCACCTTCCCATTTTGTCTCTCATAAAGGGATAGTTCAGTGGTTTCAGTATTGTGGGAGATGGATTATAAAAACCCCTTCTTTGGAGGCTTGTTTCTTATTCATTTGAGGTAAAAATGAAAATCTAGATGGAGAATCAGAAAAGTACTGCCTGTGATGATCTTGTCTTGTGGTTGAGAAATTTTTCTAAAGCATCATTGTACTTTCACCACACATAGAGGACAAATCTCTCACTCCCAGCTATAACGAATCCTTTAGTTCCTGTAGTCTACCCCTTGGAAAGTTTGACAGGAGTTGCAGGGGTTTCCCCAAAACCAGTAACAGTGGTACTGTGTCACTTTAATAACTTATTTGCATCTCTGAGCAACAATTTCCGCCTCACCTGCAACAGTTTGATTTCTGATTTTCATTTACATTCGCCCCATCCGTGTTGAATATCTGAACAAAATTCAAACACGAATATTGAAATATTCACACGAAAAAACAAATGAAGAAATCCCAAGAGATGTGATCTTTTAAATGAACAGGGCACATAGCTCTGGTGTTGGCAGTTGCCACCAGCGAGCCACACAGTCAGATGGGAGATTGCACCATGGTTCCAGTGTGTGGGGCAAGTAGAAGCTGTAGTCCAGTCCTAATACTCCAGCTAGTCAGACATACAGACTGACAAGGGTTAAATCTTCATTGGTTGTCATCCTGAAGGGGTCAGTATATGTCATCTAACCTGAGCTGAATGTGAGTTGGACACTACAGCGATCTCACAAATGAGTTAAACATAGGTTGAACATATCTCTGGTATGAATTGAGTTGAATATATAGATACAGTATTTAGCGCAGATCAGAAACCTGTTTCCATCCGAGAGATGGATAGATAGATGTACTTTATTTGTCCCAAACTGGTAAATTCTTTATAGATAAGATATTCCTTTATCAGTCCCATGGCGGGGAAATTTACAAAACAATGGGGAAATTTACAGGCAAAAGTGTCTGTAATGAGTTGGACAATTCAGAAATTCTGTCTCTAAAAACTCTTAAGAACTACTCTTAAGAATTGGCATTGTGGTGAATTTAACGGATGATTAAACCACATATAGACAGTGAATACTTTGAACCAAAGTGCAGCAAAAAATAGAGCTGCACACTTCTGTTAGAGGCATCACTCTCCCTCAAGCTGTAAATCTAAGACATCAGCTTTATAAGGAAAAATGATTCTCTTGACTTACCACCTGTAAAGCCTGATCAGAATGTGAGCCAGTCTGTCTTGAATCAAGCCTTTCCATATTGCAAATCCGTTTTTCGTGGCCATAACTATCTAGTGACCAATTTATGAGATGAGTGGAGTAAACCAGTCAGCTAATCACTAGGGAACACCGTATTTTGTAAAGCATTTCACAGCTATTTGAACGGCCATAACTCCTTTCTCTCCATCACATGCTACTGTTTACAAGTTCAGGGACAAGCTAAAGTTGGTTGTGTATGTGTAAGCTTTTAAAGGTGCAATATGTAATATGTATGTAAGAGTTTTATTTTAAAAACATTGAAAATTAAACTGAAATTATCAACCCGGTTCTGTTGCCCACAGTGTAAATGCCAATACTCCCCCAGTGCTCTGAGCTTTCAAACATGAGCCAGGTAATGGGAGCGCTAGCTGCACGGCTAACTTAAGTAACTAGCTTGGGACAGTATCAGTATTTCCATGCTGGTGTGTCCTTTTGACCTTTCAAAACTTGCAGTACACAATTTTAAAAAGTAAGAAAGGCCTTAACTGTAACTGATAATACATTTAGTCTTTTTCATGGTGTACTTCCCAATGTTTCCATTCCCTGCCTTTTACTCTCAATGTCATCGTCACACACACACCTGCATCCCTCACCTTTAACACATTCACAGATGGAAGTGATTTTCAAATACTAGTCAGTTTCAGAGACCCTATAACAGGTTCTTTAGCTCAGTGAACACGTGCATTCTCTCTCGCTCTCTTTCGCTGTCTCTCTTGCTCTCTCTTTCTGTACTAGCAGGTTCCTTGGCCACCCCCTGTGGCCTACTTCTCTCTCTCCCCCCTCGCCTGTGCCTGTCTCTCGGCCGGCCTCTGTGTCCTCTGGGATCAAACTGGGAGCCGGCCAGTGGTTTTTCCTAGCACATGGTAAAGGCAGGGAACAGATTGGATAAACACAGCCCTTTCCTGCTGACCCACCCCTCCCTGCAACATACACACACCCCGACATGCACACTGCACACACACACACTGTCCATTAACGAAGCAGCCGTGCGTAAAATAACCAGATTTTCTCTAGCTTCACTGCTTCTCTCTTTCTTCTCTCACCCCCCCTCCCTTCTCTTCCTTCCTTCCGGGCCTCAAATCCCAGCCCCAAACACACGGCCCTGCATCCCCTCACTTGAGCGTAATTACACACACAGCTAGCCAGCTCCTGCGTGCTGTCCTCCATTTGGGAACAAAGGTATAAATTATAGCGGCTTAGATCCTAGTGGTAATGGGAGGTGGGTGGGTGCACGCGTGTTCTCCAGAGGAAGAGGGAGATCACTCACTTCTTCAGGTGTCTAGTTAGGTTGTGTCTACTAAGCTTTTCGTGTAGTTTGTTTCTTTGGCTGCGTTTTGTTTGTCTGTGCCTGCTTGCCTGCCTGCCTGCCTGCCTGCCTGTCTGTCTGTCTGTCTGTCTGTCTGTCTGTCTGTCTCTGTCTGCCTGCCTGTCTGTCTGTCTGTCTGTGTCTCAGTGGAAAAATGGTGTTGTTGACATGGCAGAGATTTCCTGTAGTAAAGCCTGGAGGGTACAGACAGTTTAGCTGCCAAACTTTCAACAGCACAGACAGGACTGCATTAAGCTGTTGTTGGCTAATCTCTCTTCCTTCTTCCTTCCTTCACCCCACACTAACACTACATACACAGTGATTTGGAGCTGTTGGGTCAAGGATGATGTGACAAATTAGTTAAAATCAGCAAATTTTCTAATTTGACATAAAGTTTTGTTGTTAAAAATATAAGGGACTTTCTCAAGAGTGGGATCAGGTTTTCATACCAACCAAAGTTTACTCCAGATGATGTCACTGACCAGCACAGTGTCACCCAGAGTGGAAGAATTTGTCGGTTATGTCAGCTGATGTAGGGATTGGAGTGAAAACATGGACAGTCTTGACATTGTGGTACATGTTTACCTGCAGGTGCTTGCTGGCAGCAGATGTGTTGGTGCAAGTGGATAATATATATTCAAACTACACAAACCTGGGATTACTTACTGGGATGTTGGTGTGTATGTGTAATAGTCACATTGCAAGATGCACGATGTCAAGTAAAGCAAATTATCTCTAACACATCATACTGCATCGTTTTTTGCTGCTTGATGCAAAAGGAAAACTCACATGGTTCTTATTTTCTTTGACTAATCTATAAGATGTCTATTACATAATTTTATTCCTATTAAAGGGTTTTGGTACACACAGAGTTTGATCAGTTCCCAATGTGCTCTGGGTACCCTTCATCAATTTATCAAACAACCAAAGCAGGCCCCACTAGTCAAGTACCACAATCTGAAAATGAACACAGCCTGCTTTGGTTGTCTGATAAACTGATCAAGTGCACCCCTTCACCAGAGCACATAGTGAAATGATTGCTGTGCATGCAGAGTCTGTGTATCACCTGCCTGTAAACATGCATGTAATGCAGCTACTGTCACAGATAATGTCGTCTGGATGCTAGAGGCAGGCACTCAGTTACGCCAGGCAGCATTTGAATTCTTGTGTTCCTGTTATCGGTGGCACCTCATCTTGGTGCTGGTTAAAAGTTACTCTCACATAAGGCTGGTTTGTGCCCTAATGTAAGAAACTCTTAACACAGACAACACACACACACAAAAAAAAACTTGCAGTATCCAGATCTACCTGCAGTTACATCTTGCCGGCATATAGATATATCTATTTGTTGCTTGAGTTTGAGAGTTTTACCATTGTCAGATGTGCTGGGAGACCTGTTTATCTTGAGATTAACCATACATTTGAATGGTAGATTACATGAAAATAACACAACTGTAACACACAAGCCCATTTGTAAAGTTTATCAAGAAACATGTTGTTTTCCCAAATGCCTCTCTGCCTGTTCTCTCTCCACTTGTCCATGCCAATGTCAGAGCTGCATACATGAAACCAAACACAGTAGTCCAAGCTGATTTCTGGAGGGGTGGCAGAGGGTTGGAGGGCTGAAGTAGGAGTGGGGTTTTGTATTGTAAGAAGAAGAGACTTTTAAAGTACTCAAATGATGAAAATTCTGATAGCATATATTCATATAGCAATTTATCACAGAAAGAATATTGTTGTGCAGTCCTACTTTAAACATACATTTAAGTGTAAGTTTCAGTATTTGTAACTGTATGAGAAGACCTTTTCGGTCCAGTAGGGCATTGATAACCGTATTTTCATTAGATTTCCTGTTTGGGTTTCTGTTAAATGAAGGCCCATCTCTAATGCACTACAGCGAATGACTGTGTAATATTGCTGCCTGCCAGAGAGGCCATTCAGTTGCTCTAACTTGGCAGTGATATTCTGTGGTTTCGGCTTGGCTGAACGGATGACCTCGATAATTGTGGTTTGACAGAGCTGTGCAGTCAGTGTGAATTCCTGGGCCTAGCTGGTTCATTTATCAAGTCGGCTAAAACTATACGTGTTAGAGCCACTCTGTGATTATTTATGGTTTCATGTGAGGTGGAACTTGTGGAACCGTTAATTACGTTGTTGGGCTCACAGGTTCATGTGCCTGCCTCAAGCAGTGATGAAACCAAACCTTTTTCATATTTCTTCTCACTTTGTTTAAACTGAATAATATAATGGTCAGCCACTTCAAGGTCAAAGTCCTGATACAGTATCTCAGGTTTTATTTTGGGAGATAGTTTGCTTGGGGTTACAACACACAAGAAAATCAACGGAAAGGCCTTGTTCCTCCCATCCTCAAACTATCTCAGCGATCCAGAGTGCATTTGTTTTATCTGTAACTATTTAGAAAATCCATTAGCAAAGCATTTGATGGTTACAGGTTCTTAAATGTAAAAAATCACTGCTTTTCTTGGTCTTGAAATATAGTCAATATTAGTAACATTTCAAAGCATCACCTTGTGCTTCAGGATTTTTTTTACAATTTTCTGATGTTTTACAGATCAAGTGATATCAGAATATTAAGCAATAATGATTGTTAGATGCAGCCCTTCTTTCTTAAATATTTTTGCTTTCTTAAGCAACATCTTCCTCCAGCGTTCAGTGCAATGCAGTGTTATTTGACATTTCAGGCTGACTTTTACATAACATGTACAAGTTCACCCGGCTCTCTTGTGGTATGTCTGGAAACGCGAATCTGTCTGCAAATTTTGTTTTGGACAAACAGTTTTTGTTTTGTCACACATGCTGTTCAGGTATTTCCCATTAACTGATGTGGGCATAATGTAAGTTTTTCATTTCATGACAACAGCATGAATGACTAATATGTAATGATGTACGTGCAGTCACTTCTGAAAAAGTGGTATTGGTGCACCACTAATAATGGAGAGGAGGAATGGCTTTCTTACTGGAGTGATGGAGTTTGTTGTGTCGAGTCATCATCTCCCTTCAAACTGATCCGTGTTGTTTAAAGTTTGAGCACGCACAGTCTGCCACAGTCTGAAAACACTGATAAATCAGTGTGGTCTTTTGAAACTGCACAAGTGATCACAACTTCTCAATCAAGTTACTACATCTTTTCTTTCTGTCACTAGAAAGTTCACTGAATTTGTGAAGGACTGTAGAACAGGAGCTTGAGGGCCTGTTAAGCTGCTAATAACACATACCTTTGTTAACCACCTGGTATTGTAGGCCATGCTGGAAGTAAGAGACAGGTGCATTAACAGTCATGCTGTGGTGTAGGACTGCAACTAATGATTAATCTACCACTTAATTTGTTAATTGATTATAAATGTCAGGAAAAAAGTGATTAGATAAACAATGGTCACAATTGTTCAGAGTCCAAGTTGACCTATTTGTGCGACCAAAAACCCAAAACCAACATATAAAAAATGGTTTCATATCATGGGAAACCACAAAATATTCACATTTGAGAAGCTGGAACTAGGGATGCCACTGTGAGGAAATTTTTCCCAGTTGTTAATAAACTTGTGCCAACACCAGTTTTGCTTGCTATGATGTGGAATATCCAGGGAATATCATGACTTTTTGGTTGAAAACATTAAATTGTTTATCAGTTATCAGCTGTCACTCAGCTTACTCAATTGACTAAACTTTTCAGCTCTACTGTGATGACAGCACGTGTATTGTGATTGACAAAATTTCCATACAAAATGAGCGATTACAGCGGCAGATTGGGGGGGGGGGACCTAAATTTGGCTTTTTCACACTCCTGATTCACTTGATTGTGTCTGTGAGTGGATACTAAATGGCAATGATGTCTAGATGTTCACACTGACAGGGCTGTGTTGGTGTGAGTGTGTTGCTGCAGCTGCCAGTGAAGAAATGAAATATGAGCCATGAAGTCCAGTGTGAAGGCTTATCAGATGCCAAGACACTACAAAGCACTTTTATGCTTCTTTGAGGCAGTTTTTCCAATTTGGAAAGTTATGAAGGCAGAAAGGGTTTGCTCCTCCATCTCGATGCTTGTGAGCTGAACAGCACCTGGTACATGAACATGGATGTGTTTGATTGGCCAGTGTTCCCAGGAGATGGCGGACAGTGCAGAACTATGGCAAAGTTGAGTCAGAATGAGGTTTTTTTTTCAGACATATGGTTTCCTGCATTTCCTTATGGTTGTTAGTATGGATATGGTCTTACCTTCTCTGGACTTCTCACCACATGTGTGTTGTGGCAGGGGGAGGGGGGTGTGGGGGCTAAATGCCTCATCCTTTGATGAGATTTGGCGTCTAAAGCGGCACACTGACCGTTCACCTAATTCCTTCTGCAGTGACAGCTGGGTTTTCAATGCCAAACTGTGCATGCATGCGTGCGTTCGCTATGAGAAAGAGACAAGACCTCAAACTTGGCAGAAAAGGCAGAGGAAGTGATACAGAAAGTTCAAGAAAAGAAAACTGAGGAGAGGAGAAGACTCAAGATGAAATAGACAAGAGAACAGAGGTGAAGTGCAGAGGAAATGTTCCAGCTCTGTCCAGGGTGCGGACGAGTGTTATCTCGTGGGAGTCTAACTTCTAAAGGCCAGACAAAACGACCAGTGGAGGAAAGAATCTGTTGCCTTCCTACTTTTAACTGGAGCTGTGATCTGATGAAAACCCTGAGGCGCACGCGCACACACACGCGCACACACACGCACACACAGTGGCCAGCAAGTGCTCATACAGCTATAATTCCGTATTGCAGAATTCACAGTCTAATGTAGTGTGCATTTGACTGAGCTGACAGGAAGTCAGTTGCATTCTGAGTAGCTTGTTGCAAAGGATGTAAAATTACACTCAATTACTCTCACCTGCCACACACACGCTCACATGCGGAAACTTTTTTTCTTCATGTAGTGATTGAAATGCACAGGAAGTGATGTAAATCACTTGCCTTCATAGTAGCTTGCACAGGGAGTGACATAACTCGACAGTGCTGTTGCTTACATTACTGTGATGTAGTAACCTAACACAAGTCTGTAATGGCAACAGCTGTGTGCTTCTTTAACTGTAGAGGCTGTTAGTTTTGTTGGTTTTAGTTTTTGCTCATGTTAGCTGTTGCACTGTGAGAATGTTGGAATGAGTTCTGTAGAGAACATTTATAAATTAGGGTAGAGCTACCAAAGAGATGTTGAGTCTGGCTTCACAGATTTGAGGATTTACTGCTTTTTTCTGTTTCTATGTCATTTTAAATTGAATATCTTTGCATCCTAATAGTTGACTAAACCATTAATGAGCAGGACTTTGACTTTGGGGACAACAGAGAAACTGGGTTCACACTCAAAAATATATGTATTTAAATAATTAAATGAATAAACACAAACATGCAACTATTAGTTGACTAGGAGAGTTGGACAAAACCAGTAATTTTAAGATGTAACCTTGCACTCTGGAAACTCTTTGTCTCTGTTTTCTTATGTTTTATAGATTAAATGGTTAATTGAAAAAAATGGATAAGAAAAATAAAATGTTAATTGAAGGTTGAGGGTATAAAGGGAGTGAGGATCATTGTGGATTCTGTTAATTGACATGCTTTCTGACTCCTGAACATGAAGCTTGAACCTGCTGCGCTTCCATCTACATTGCACTTGTATAGTGTTTGCTATTGATTTGTACTATGTAATGTACTATTACTTTTGAAATGAGTCCAAATGTTGTGTTGTCTGGTCTATGTATTCATGCCCCAGATGAACAGAACCAATTAGTGATTTAATTGGTGATTCAACCAATTCTTTATTTGAGTAAATACTATTCCATCTGAGCGTGGCTCTGGCACTTTAGTCAATCAGCTACTATGGAGAATACAGCAGTGTTGGTCTGTTAGTCTTCCATGCTATGTCGGCATGAGCACGCAAAGGTTATAGCACATTACATGCATCCATAGAATCAGAATAACAAAGTGTCCAGATTAGTGTCTGTGCATGCCTTCCCTGCCCTTGCCTGTTGCTGACCATAATATAGTCAAGAGTTGAGCAGCACCTGTCTTCCTGTCTTTGTGTTGGCAGTTTGTTTATGGTTCAGAGAGACATGGAGGTAAGGGCTTGTTGTGTAAATAGCCGTTAACAGGAGTGGATGCTCCCATCAGGCATTGTTGGGGCAGAAGGCCTTTAGGCCTCAAGGAAGTCTGATTTACTGTTAGACCTGTGTTATGCTAATACTGAATGGATTGGCTTGAACTGGATTCTTTATTGTTACCCAGAAACCCATTGTAAGTGACTTTTATAAATCTCATTACAGAACTTTTTGGCAATTGGTGACTAGCACTGGCAGAGAAATAGTTTGGTCTCAGTTACTGTTTGTGACTAAAAAGGTAAGATTACTTGGTCCATTTAGTAATGATACCCTGCTCAGTAGTTGCTTAATAGATTTATCAGTTTAACTTACTTTTTCTCAAATATTTACAAATGACACGTTGTGTAATATTGTTGTGTACTCTGACAAGTTTGTTTTCTGGCTTATTTCAGAGAGCAAGTTAAATTTTAAAGGTAAAGCCGTAGAGAAAACCTCTTCCCTGTGACAGGAAGCAGCATGGTTTTAAATATGTCATAACTTTGACAAACACTACCAACTGCCATGCAGAGTCTACCAGTTGCTGTTGTAATTACAAATGTAAGCGTGAGATACTGATAGCAGTGTTTGAGTGAACAGTCTACTGAGGCCTATCCCAGCATTCATTAAGTAAGAGATGGGGTAATTCCTGGACAGCTTGCTAGTCTGTCATGGAGCTGTTAGCCTGCTGCTAACACTTAAATGCTCCTCTAAAACTGAGCGGCCTAGCCACAACAACCTATAATTTCAATTCCTCGTCTTACAATAACTTAAGATTGTTAACCTTTTTTGAGTAGTAATTTGTAAATTTGGGGTGAAATTTTGTAACTTGTACAAAATATTTATTAGAATTTATTAGATTAAAAGAAAATGACTAATTTGTGCGCACTATTTCAAGTGTAGAAATGATCCAAACGTTTGACCCTGATACTTGCCAGGTTCTGTAATGAACCAATGAGTGAATGAGGAAAATTGTTGGGAGGAATGAGTCTGAGTGATATGATGAGTGTGGAGGAGGAAAGAAATAAGGTGAAGATGTAGGGGAATTCTGCAGCAGTAGAAGTTGGTTTGGGTTTTTTTGCAGTGTGTAGAAGCAACAAGCAAACGTCCCCCACCTCCTCCCCATCCCAGTCTGTGAAATGACCAACGCACACACTTGTTGCATGCTTAGATCCACCTACCCTCACTTGTGCAGACTGGGGGCTGCGCTGGCCACTTAGTCTCACAGATGTTGATTATGTTCACACACCTTTTTTTGTGCAAACAAATATGGCAAATTTGTGAATAATAAAATGGACCTGTATGTAGAGCTGTGTACCGAACTTCAATGCTTTTATGGCATCAATGCCAGTGCAGCTAACCTGTTGCTGCTTGAATGAATATTTATTTTCCTTATACTCAAGGAGAGCAACAGAGACACACAGAGGCTAAAAAGCTAGCAGGTGGCAAACTCCCTTGTCTTCACACATCTGCCAGAACTGACTGATTGGATAGTTAGCCAGCTGAATGGCTTGCTGACCGAGTTGCTAACTACTGACTGACTGGCGTACGGAAAAGCTCTCTGGCCTGTTGGCTGGATGGCAGCTGTTGCTGTTCAAACAGAGTTGCATCTGCTGGGCCCTTTTGTTCTAATACACACACTCTGTCTCTCACACACACATACACACTTACACACACACTCAATGACTCGGAGTGTGTGTTGGAAAAGAAAGAAGTTCTTTTGTTTGGTAGTAAAATAGAGGTGGGGGAGGGTTTGGGGGCATTGCTAATGTGAAGTGTGTGTTCCAGGGTGTGTGAATGTGAAGATTTTTTTTTTCAAAGGGCGCATGTGTTTTTCTGGGGTGGTTACAACTGATTAACTCACTAAACATGCAAGTTAATCCATCGCACCTCTGCTTTAGCAGGTAGTAAGGCTGCTTATAAATGTTCAGACACCATCTAAAGAGAGTTTAGTGCTTTACGGCAACTATATACTTGTGATTTCCTGGCCAATATTGCAATTCAAATTGTGACAATTTACTATCAAGGCCTGTATTGGGGGTCTACATCGATAAAACATACCTTGTTTTTTACCAAGCATAACCGCAACCTTATGGACTCTTTTTAACTCCATGTAATGTATGATGCAATTGCATTTTGTTTGATGCTAAGACCCTCCTAGGGGTTTTGAACCAGGGGTTTTGAAAACTCAGCTTTTAAGTAACTAGTAGCGACAGCTTTGTTAATTAAGTAACATAGATGAGATATTCCATAATATATTTCCTTGAAATTACGTAATTTTTAGAAATAACCAAGGCATATCCACTGTACGTAGTTGTCCATCATGGTAATGATAAACTGCTGGTTAGTCACCTCTGACAATGTAACAGATTTGATTTTGACTGAGGACCTCCTTGTTTATACAACTGACTTCTTACTGCTAATTTTTACTTACTGTTAACTACCTGTATGAAAACACAATCTCAGCATACAAACATCACCACCAATACTGCTGAGGTTCATCTACATCCATGTTGGTCCATTTACTTCAACAAAAGAATGTTTTGCTGTGTGTACCAGTAACTAAAACAATGTTTTTGCCCAAACAGTATTCTGAGATGAGATAAGATGAACCTTTATTTGTCCCACAGTGGGGAAATTCACAAAAATAGCTGACATTCTAGAAGATAAACTTGGCATGTTGCTCCATTTTGAGCAGTAAAATGACTAACAGATTTACCAAAATTATGCTATCAACCCTGTATTCGCACAATAATGCTTAACGACAAAATGCTCTCAAATATCAGAAGTTGTGTAATGAATTAGCACGCTTGGTTGACTCATTCAGCTGCAGAGATGGTCATCAAGGAGCTTTCTAACTACATTCAACACAGTCCAGTTTTTAGTACAGCACTTCATTTGAAGAGATATACAGCGACCTATTTGTCTTTTTTGTACCTGAATTAATTCTAATGTTTCTCCCCCCGCCTCCCTCTGTCTGTCTCTCCAGGAACCTTAATGAGGACCATGGAGTAGCAAGCTTCAAATTAGCAGCTAGCTGATTAGCTCCTCACTGCACAACACACCTCCCTCCACCCAGTCCCCTCCATCTGTGGGCCCCCCACCCAGCCATGGCGGACCCAGGGATGTTGAGTTTATTTGGGGATGATGCAGGGCTGTTCTCAGATGGATTAGATGGTTTAGGAGACTGCTTTCCTCAGCAGGCTACCCCTGCCCAGTCCAACCCTCTAGCCCAGCAGACTAATCCCTCTCTAAACCACGAGCACCAGGGAAACCGGGGTTACCACCAGGGGATGATCCACGGCGCTGGGCCCGGCCCAGGGCAGCCTAAATTGGGGCAAATGTACGACCACAGTCCCTACACAGGCTACGATCAACCTGGTGCCCCCGGAGGACGAATGATGACCCAGAATGGTCCCAGTCAGGGACCACCAAACGTGAACACGGCCATGAATGGCATGGCTTCCCACTACCATAATAACCCAGCTAACTCTAGCAACCCCCACCATGGGTACCCGGGTGATGCTGGGGGAGGAGGAGGTGGGGGTGGAGTTTGGGGCCAGCAGCAGCAGCAGAGCAGATCAGCTTATCAGCAGCCTCCAGCACAACCAGGGGGCGGACCCAACCAGATGGGAGGCTACCAGATGTCTCAAGGCAACTATGGTGGGATGCAGGGCCCACCTACACCCAATGCAGCTCGCATGAACCAACACTACCCTCCACAGAGCATGGCACCCCCCCCTGCTCAGGACCCATCTCACTACCTGGGACATGTTGGAATCGGGGGGGCCCAGATGAGACACCCCCAACCCCAGCCACAACCGCAGGGCTATCCCAACATGGGCCACACACCCAGATACCCACACTCCCCCTCCCGACAGCCTCCACACCCCCACCAGCATCAGCAAGGCATGGGGGGGTTTAGTGGTGGCCAGTACCCTGGCTATCAGGCCCAGTATGGTGCCATGGGACCTGGGATGGGCCAGGGTGCCAACGCGAACGTCAGTGCGAACACCAGCCAGGCCATGGGACCAGGACAGCTTGGCCAGAGGTTTAACCAGGGATCAGGCCCAGCAGCTGGGCAACAGGGGCAGCGATACCCCCCTGGACCACCACACCAATCCCAGCCCCATCAGACCCATTCTGCCCCAATGCAGCAGCAGGCAGGGCAGCAGGGCCAGCCTATGCACCCCCTAAACCACCCCCAGAATCTGCCCCAACCCCAAAACCAGCCCCAGTCCCACCTTGCCCCCCCAGCTCAGGGATCTTACCCCTCCCCCTCATCCATGTCCCCCATGCGGGTTTTGGGAACCCCGACACCTCCACCCCAACAGGGAAGACCCCCTAGTGCAGGACTAGCTGGAGTCCCAGAGGTTGCAGGGTACACAGCCCTGCAGTCTCCTCCTAGTGCTATGGCCCATCCACAGAGAACTCCACAAACTCCTCTGTCTGCCCCACACCCCCAACACCAGCAGCCCCACAACATACCCCCTAATACAGGGCAAATGTATCCTGGCATGGGGCCACAGCGTGGTCCACAACTGGGTCCAAACAGGCTTCAGCAACAGCAAGGTAAGCAAAGGACATCCCATGTCCCATGTTGCTTTATCATTGGTCTCCCTTTTCATGGCATTTTGTTTACTTTCACCATAAACATTTTAAAATAACAGATAAGTTAAAAGTTAAGCAAACAGAAATTTGAGAAATTATAACAAAAGATTTCTTGACATTTGCTGTTCTCATACCCTGCATGTAATGTGTAAATACAAAACAGATCTGTCCATAGAGTTTCTGTGGATTAGACAGATGGCTGTTAACCAACACCAACATGTCGCTTCCGGTGTGACTTTGTCTTTACACTGTCTCTGCTACATTTTCATAGCAGTGGAAACAAGGAAGGAGTTAGAGTATATTTGGGAACATTACACATACATTGATCACCCACAACATTGAAACCACGGACAGGTGGAAAATCCAGAAACATCAATATTCAACTTCATATGGTCTGTGAACATGTAATGTTCGTTTGTTGTACACATAATATCAGCCACTCTGTATTCGCCGTTTATCACTTCATTGACAGTTGGGTGAAAGAATAAGTTGAGCTTAAGTTTCTATTGTTTGTTTCTGTTTTGAATTTAGTTTGGATTAAAGAGCCTTCTAATCTTTGTACTTGGTACTTCTATCAGAAACTGACTCACTGCAGTTAGCTAGTGTTTCTATTACTGTATTGTACAAATGTTTTTTGATGGTTTTGTTGTTTGAAATGTCAACACAGAAAACAAAAAGAAGTATTGGCTTAATTACAGAGTTTTGGTGATGGGAAGGAGGATAAACACATTGTCATACATCCATACAGTCAGTGATGATGCTTTTTTCCTCTCCCAGGGCCTCATGAAGCTCCAGTGAGCCAGGGGGGAGACCAGCGTCTTCTGCAGGCTCAGCAGCAGGCCTCTCGAAGTGGGCAGCCCCTGCAACCTGCTTCCATGGGTTTCCAGGGTCCACCTGTCAGTCAACATGGAGTTGCAGCCCCGAACCAGGGCTTAGCACCGCCTGCCCAGAATGCTCAGGCGCAGCACACACACCTGCCCCCCCATCCCCAACACCTACAGAACACGCCCCCTCCCACCAACCAGGCCTCCCACCCATGGGCACCTCCGCCTCCTGCTTCCCACCCACTCTCCTCACCCCCTCTTACCCCACAGAAAGTGCCTCACGTACAGGTGAGTCTCCGTCAAACAAACGCTTTGATGTGGTAGCAATGCTGTGTGAGAGAGATCAAGACTATGTGCATTTGTTTTCATGTGTGGGTGTATTTCATGTGAATGTTTATTTTTCATGTGGGTGGGGGAATGTGTGTGTTTGGAGTGTAAGGGAAGTGTGTGGTGTGTGTGCATGTGCATAAATGTGTGTACATGACATTTGAGAACACAGCGGTGCATTGGGCACTGGTTCAGTGGGGTTTTGTGTGTGTGTTCATATCAATGTGTGCTTTGCTTTTTGTGTCTTCTGCTGTCGGCCTTGTGTGTGGTTGTGTTTCCGTGTGTGTGGGGGGGGCTGTGGATTTTTGCAGCTGTTTGTTTCCTGTGAGCTGCATATCCTGAGACATGTGTGCAATACACACACATACATACACACGTGCACACACAGGCGCCACCAGCATAATCTCTCCTCCCTCTTGCTCCCACTTCTCCCCCTCCTCCCCCTCCTCTATAGAGGAAACCTCCCTTCCTGTCTCTCCCTCCTCCCCGTCTCCTCTCTTTCCGCTCTCTCTCTCTGCCTGCCTGCCTGCCTGTCTGTCTGTCTGTCTGTCTGTCTCACTGTCTCACTCACTGTTTGTCTTATCCATTTCAGGGGTGTCATCTCTAAGTTAATGTTGTGTAGCTGGATGTGCAGAGAGACAGTTTGGAAAAGAAGGCGACAGTGAGGAGGAAAAAAGCTAGGGGGTGATTAAAAGACTGGGGGAGGGGGAAAATACTAAGAGGAAAGAAGTGGGAAAACAAGCAAAGATCTCAAGAGTGGGAGTCCAGGATCTCTAGCAAGGCAGATGAGGAGGGGAGGGCTGGTAGGAAGAGGTTAGCAGTTCTCAATGGCAACCTGTGTGTGTGTATGAGAGCGTGTGTGTGAGCGTGCACGAGTGTGCACCGTTGCTGCTGCCTGTGTCACACGCCCTCGGCTTCCATTAGCTTGTTTTGTTGCTCAAAGCCCCCTTTCTCCACTGACCCATTCACACACAATAGCAGCCCTGTGGCTACACACACACACAAATCTAGTCCCCTGTTTTCCTTCTATTCTCGTTCACACTACTCCCCTCTCCTTGCGTACTAGTCCCCCCGCCCCACCTCCAAGCCTCCGTTGCTGCGTTTTGTGGTTGACATTTCAGCCGTCACACTTAATTTATCCAGCACTCCTGACCTAGATGCCAGGTTGACTGGTGAGCCCTGCTCCTCGCCTGGGCGAGCTGCATGCTCCGTCCTGACTCTAGCTGCAGGCCCGGCAGCCCCCGTCATTACACGCATACAGACACAAACGCGCGCACACACACACACGCGTGCGTGCACAGACAGAGTGGCTTGGGATAGTGTGGTCTGGAATGGGATGGCAAATGTGCCTGGGGAAATAGGATAGCCTAGCTAGAGGACTACTCAGAGTGGTGTGTGTATCTGCTGCATAGGTAGGGAGTTCTCTCTATGCCTCATGATGCACTTGTTAGAAAGACACACACACACACCAAGCTGGTCAGTCAGTCATGATGACTGTATGTCTGGTACTCTAAGCTCCATCTGTTCACTAAGCATGGTTATTACACATGCACGCACGCACACACGCACGCATACGTGCCTTCGTCAGCAGCTCAAGGTCACAGCTCTGGCAGAGTGCTGTGCTGTGACCTTTATTCTACATCACAAAACACACACACACACACACATTCACACACACTGTGTTGCGTGCAGCACTCTAGTTGACATATAACATGCCTGTCTCGCCCCTCCCCCGCTCATGCACGCTGTTAGTGAGCTGCTGTTCCATCCAGCTCACCGTGGCTCTGCAGCTTCGAGGAAATGCTTCTCTAATGTTTTCTCCTTGTTTGTGTGTATTTCAACAAATTGAAAATGTTTTTTTACATGTTGACAGAATGCTTGGTGTCTTTTCATACATTCCATCAGTAATTCATGTTAGTTAGGTGCAGTAATAACATGTTTCAGCGAATGTCCATAAACACATTAAACACACTGTTCTTGCCTGGTTTCTCTTCTCCAGCTCTTTTTGTAAAGTTCTGTCCCTCAAAACAGGTGTATAGAAATGTTGTTGAGATGGGCATGTCATCAGTCTAGTCAGAACAATGGACACCTAATTTCAAATGAATGGAAATCACCTATGGAGAGCTACAGCAGATCAGTTTGGCTGCATCCTTGTTCTGAAAGATGACATACTTAATCATCCTTTGAGGAGAGATAATCTGAGCACGAGTGTGGTCACCTTGCCAAGCTAGTTCTCTGTAAGCTGATTCATCTTTGTTTCGGTGGTTGAGTGATTTTTATTGGAAACCCACCTCACCTCTGAAGAGCTGAGACATGCAACTGCTGCTGCAGTGTCTGAACAGAGAGGATGTACTTCCTCCTGTCTATACAAGAGATGAGCGATTAACTCTGGGCATTGCACAGTTACTTGAACTTCATATGTAAGCTATCTGCACAAGCTGATGTTCACATTCTCAAAATTAGAAAAAGTAGTGTTTAGAATTTATTCTATCACTGATCAATTGTTGACCTTCGCTTAGACTTTGTGTAAGTGTAGATTTTATTGTTGTACAGGGAGTGGCATCAAAACAAAACTTACTGCTAAATGTCTATAATTATATGTAGCTATAGTGTAACTGTGAATCTTTTGTCAGGTGTTCAAGAAGAAAGTAATTGCAAAATTAAAGCAAAAAAAAAAAAAAGAAAAAAAGACTTGTTAAAGCCCCTCTAAACTTGCCTTCCAATCTAAGTATTTCTTTATAACATGGTTTATTTATAACAAGATGAACAACAGAAAATGTTTCTTCATTATTATGTAAGGGTTCAACACCAAAAACCTATTTGAGTGTGGCTTAATCAGTTTGATTGACATTGACCAAATAGTCCACCATCAGATTCTGATTCAAATTAGCAAAATTCTCTTTGTTTAGTAAGTAAGTAACATCACCTGCAAAAATCTCATGTGAAATAGCCCAGATTGTTCTAAACTTTGACAGAAAGTCAAAGGCATCCATCACTCATAGTAAAGAGCTGATTGAGAAAAGAAGTTTTCTCAGAGGGCCTTTAAGGTTTGGTGGCTGAAGACATTATGCTACCATGCCCAAATAATATAAGCTAAGAAAAGATATTCCTTTATTTGAGAGGTCTAAAAAGTATGAACAGTTTTACGAAAAGAAATATAAACAACAATAACAACATATGCCACTTTTGAATTCCACTGTAGTTACAGAAATGGAAGCTCTTCCCATATTTGGACCCTAAGAGAACTTAGAGAGTTCTTAAGAGAAATTTAGCTTGAACCACTTCCCAATTTATGAGAAGAGAATCGGGCATTTAGGAAATATGCTTTTCAATTTAAGCTTATTGACACCTGAAAGTGGTATTTGGACCTACTACAGTTTTGTCTACATTGCCAGTTCAATATATCCATCAACCAATGACTGATCAACGCTAGTGCTCTTTGTGAAGACAGACTTCATAGTCATATGATTCTCTGAAGAGAATTACAAAATTTAAAATAGGCAGCCAGTGCTGGAACCAAAGGTGTTTTTTTCCTTAAACAACTTGAGTAGAATATGATTCTTATCAAATGAGGATTTGATAAGAATCATGCTTCTTGTGCCAGAGTGTGTGTCCAATAGGAAGTGGCAAAACAAATGCTAAGTCAATGCAAACAGCTCTGCTTTTGTCAGATGGGTCTTCCTTATGATAGATAACTGTGACACCGTAACCTGCTGAATGGTGGGAGATAGCAGCTGTCAATTTTGTATAGGTGGAGGGTGTAGGGATGGAGGATGGAATGGATGAATGGACAGAGTAAGGAGAGAGGCTGAAAGATGAGAACAGGATTTCCTTTCTTTCCATCCTTTGGGAATCTTAAGTGTTTGTCCCTGCTAGATTTAACCCTTCATCTCACTCTTCTTCCAGCTGTCCCTCCCTCCTTCAGTCTCCTTACTCCTCTGTACTAACCTTCGTCCTCACACTCCAACCTCCCCTCTGTCATCTGAGCGATGAAACTCAACCCTCTTCTTCTCTCCTGAGTCTGCCATATTAGCCATGCAGCAATTCTGTTTGTGTGAGTGATTCATTGAGTTCTTTATGGATATTTTTATTAAATTTAGTTATCTGTGATAGTGTTACAACCTGTTTTGGAAGTGGATTACAATGGTACTTCAGTAGAGTGCAGTGATCTCCCCATTCTTGATGGAGAACTGGAATTAAACCAGTAAACTCGACACACCAGCAAGCTACATTCACCTTGCAGATCATCAAACCTGACACAGGACTCGAGTGTGTGTGTGTGTGATTGTTTGTGTATGCACTGTGTGTGTCTCTATTGTCATTCGTGTGACTGATTATCTGGGAAGCTTGGCAGGAGGACAGATTTATCTCTTGGCACTGCATTCTCCCCCATCTCTCTCTCTCTTTCTCTGTGATTCTCTCTCTCTCTCGCTCTCTCACTCTCTATCTCCCCCTCTCTCTCCCCTAGCTATCTCCCCCTTCTCCTTCTCTTCCCCCTATTTGTGTGTCTAAATGGCTCAGTTTACGTGTGTGTCAGCAGCTGTTTGTGTGCAGAGGTTTGTGTGATGCGTGACCTTGCAGTAGTTTGGTGTGAAATTGTGTGTGTGTGTACATTAGCATTCTCCTGATGGAAGTGGACATTCAGTGATGGCACCCCAACTCTTTCCTCCTCCACATGAACACAACCAAGCTATACTAAGTGTGTGTGTGTGTGCGTGCACAGAGGGGAGCTGCTGCCGTGGCATTTTGCTATAAACTTGCTGATGCTTATACACACACACACACACACACACCTCGTTGACACACTTTGAGACACACCGAAATATGACACACACACATACTCCCTTGCTGCGCCTTTTTGAAGTATGGAGATAATTTATTCGTGTCATGATGCCTGATTTCCCATCTGCTACTGGGACCCTGAGCAGCTGGAGAGAGAGAATGAGGGAGGGATGGAAGAGAGGGAGAGAGAGGAGAGGCAGCTGGAGAGGCTCCCAACAGCTGGTAACCAGTTGCCTGTCACAGAAAGCTTACTTGGGAGCAATGAGGAGGAGGTGAAGGGAGAAGGAGAGAGGATTTAGTCTGCAAGAAAGTAGGAGAAAAAAATGAGGTGTCACCTGATTTGTTTACTAAGGTTAGCCTGCTGGAGGAGAAGGCAGGAGAGGGTAAGAATCTGTAGCAACAGGGAGGTGAGGGAGGAGGTGGTAGGAGGTGTGCATGCATGGATGGATCCCCTCTTCCCCCTTCTGTCCTGTAGTCTGCCATTACTGACAAATTCACCCCCCAACCTGCAGAAAATATCGCAGTATTGACTGACAGGCAGGCACAAATTATCCAATGTTGAAGCAAAACATTAGCAGATGCATTTCATGGCACATGTGCTTGGACTGACCCATATTTGATCATATAGTTTAGAGCTGAAATGATTAATTGATTGGCACTAAGTTTGGTTGTTGAGTAATCATTTAAGTGATTTTTTTATGCAAAATGCTGAAAATTTTCCTACTTTCATACTAGTTAGTTTTCTATGACAATGAAGTGAAAATTGGAGGGTTTGGCACTCTTGGTTGGACAAAACTTAAAATGAGTCCTAACCCTATCACCAAGTTAATTATTAATGAAAGTACTTGTTAGTTCTGGCCCTAACTTTTTTTTTTTTTGTTTTTTTTTAAACAAAACTGTAGAGCAGCATGTAATTGTTTTCATTGCTAATTCATCAAGATTAAAATAATCATTTAATGTATGACAACTCATAAAAATGTGAAAAGTCCCCATTTGGACAAGTGGACTAGAGCCCAAGATCATTGCCAAAGCTACTTGTTTTGTCTGACCAGTAGTCCAAAACCTGAAGGTACTCACTTAATAGTGATGCAAGAAGCAGCATTTGAAGTTTTTACTGGAAAGGTGACTAATATTTGAAAACCAGCTCACTGGTTTCCAGCATTTGTTCCCACATGTCTTAATAAGTTTCCTTGCTGAAAGCCAAGTGACTACTGTTATTATTTATTACTGTTTGTTTGCAAGGAAGATGGCTTTAAGTTGGTTATTTCAGTTTTATTTTTTATATTCTGTATTTATTGTATATGTTTAAGCAAAGTTTAAAGTTGCTGATATTAACTGTCCTTCTCCCCCACCCCCCAGCATTCCCCCACCGACTCGTCAGGCGATGCCTCAATGATGGTTCCTGACAGGCCGACAGTCGGCGCTGGTGCCCCCGGCCAGCCTATCAGCACAGAGCAGCCCAACGACCAGGAGACCAAGCCAAAAAAGAAGAGGAAGAAGAAAGCAAAAGTAGTGGACAGAGAGGAAGAAGAGGGAGGACAGAAGGCCGGAGGAGAGGGAGACAAGTCAGAATTTCCTGGAGCAGGAAGTGATACAGGTGAACAGGCTACTGGCACAGGAATTGAAGAGGGGAGTTCACCACCGGTGGAGGAGAAGAAAAAGCGGAAAAAGAAACCAAAGGAGAAGGCAGAGGGCAAGGAGCCCAAAGAGCCCAAGACCCCGAAGACACCCAAAACACCCAAGACCCCCAAAGAGCCCAAGGAGCCCAAGGAGAAGAAAACCAAGAGCTCCACACCCAAGACCAAGACCCCCAAGAAAACCAGGTAGGAGCAACATTACATTAGTCACTTTGTGTCATTGGTTGTTTGTGAAGCACCAATATAATATTAGCTTAGCATGTGTAAACTGCCAGGTGAAATGAATAAAACGTCATCTGCTAGCGTAAACACCTCTAGGGCTGTTTAAAAAGTACTAAAGATGTATTTGGCCCCCCCAACCAGTAAGTGAAAGTGTGATGTTTTCAGTTCCACATATACACATGGAAACAGAAATGAATCAAATGAGGCAGGCAGGTCAGGTGGTAATGAGTGAATACCAGCAGATGGAAAACAACTGAGGAAATATGTGGACTCTCGCTCTCACAGCTTTAGCAATATGTACCATTTTTTTGTAAATATTCCAAATGGTGCAATCCATTTGGTATAGCAATATTGAACATGTACATGTTGATGTCAGTACAACGGGACTCCTGGTGAGACATAAACACAAGCTCATACACAAAGACAGATGCACACTAGATCCATCACTCATGTGACCAACAAGGGGGAACTGAAGGGGTCACAACCCCTGAGCTGTGAAACACCAGACTGCAGTGTGTGTGTGTGTGTGTGTGTGTGCGTGCGTGCGTGCGTGCGTATGCGAGAGATCACAGGGCCCAGTGAATCGAGCATAGACTGCCACACAGGCTGATCTCAGGATCAATCACATTTTCTTATAGATACATAGATATCATGAGGGTTATAACAGTTGTCAGCTTAGTGTTGCAGGTCGGCTCTGAAGTAACATTATTCAAACTTATGCATCTGTGATGCTTTCTCACTTGTCCCTGTCAGATCAGAGAGGCAAACCGTTTTCACATAAGAACGCTGGACGATGTCCGGAGAATCAGGTCCAGACATTGTTTGGAGTTGGCCTTGTACACATGTAGCACACGCACACATGTACCACACAACAGGTGATTGTCCATGTCAGACATGTTCTCACCCACAGGAAATGCTGTTTGGTTTAGGTGAGGGTAGAGCGTCCAGGAGGCAGGACATGATGCAAAAAGTATGCTGCGACCGCATTTGGTGCCAGCCCTTATGATAAAATTTTCTGAATTCTGTCATCTCTCCAGTTAGCAGACATTTCTTTGTCGTCTTCCTGTAAATGCCCCTTCCATACTCTTGGATGTTTGTATTCTTCCGGTTTCGTGCCAGTTGCATGATGGAAAAGTCATCAACACAACCAGTGAGTGCTTGTGAACTCTTGAGACAGTGACCTGCTCTATTCACATATTGGCTCAATCAGACATAACATGGACTTTGTCCAAGAGAGCTGGCAGGTAAAAGTCTGTTTAATGTTCAGTCCAACTGATTCGGACATTTGCATTCAGCTCCACTTAGTAATGTCTAGATAAGTTCACAGTTTCAGTGTGTGTGAGAAAGGGGCTAAGGGCAGCGGCAAAGAGTTAAGACCTCTTTTTTGTATGAATCAGAGGTAGTTTCATTGTGAAGGTGGAAATTTGATCAGACAGAGGAGTGTGTCAGGACGGCCCCCATATCTTTCTTTGTCTCTTGCCCTCTCTCTCTTTCCTCTCAGCCCCTTTTATCCCAAGGAAGAGGGAGGGCCAAAGCAGCAGGCAGGGGTCAGCGCTGGGGGAGGTGTGTGTGTGTGTCTGTGTGTGTATGCATGCATACTGGCCACTGGAAAAGAGTTGGGGGCGTGGAATGGATGGGGGGGCTGCGGAAAGAGTATGTGAGGCAGTGAGGGGGTAGGCATTTGGTTTGTGTGTTGGGGGAGGGGTCTTTTGTAATCTTTGTGGCAGAAAATGGCGTCTAATGATAATGAAGGCCATGCTGCTGACCACTCACAGCCACAACTGTGTGTGTGTGTGTGTGTGTTTTTATATCCTGTTGGTGACTTAACCTGACTACACACCAGCCTGTGGGGACAAATTGAGATCCCCACGGGTCCAGGCTGCTCTTTCGGAGCTAAGACTTGGGTTTAGGGTTAAAATTGGGTTGGGGTTAGGTTTAGGCACTCAGTTATGGTGGTTAGGGGTAAGGGCTCAGGACTGCATCATGTCCATGGAGTGTCCCCACGGGGAGAGGTGTGTGTGCATGTAGAGGAAATGTGGGGGTGGGGGAGTCCATTCTCTGTCCCTTGTGTGTGTGTGTGTGTGTTGGTAAACTAGCTCTTATCTCTTGTCAGGCTTTCCTCCATCTTGAGTGGCGGCCTGGAGCTCCCAGGTTAATTTAGCATAATAATGGCTGCCGGCCATTCACTGCTCCTCTAAAATGGTGGACCGCTGCAATCACCCAACTATCTTCTCTTTCATTCTTTCTTCTCCTTTCCCCTCCCTCTAATCTGACCTCTTCCTGCCGAAGAAGAGTGTATCCTTTCATCTTTTCCTCTCTCGCCCCCCCATCTTCCCTCTTCCTTTCTGTCTTTCTGATTTCAGCCAAAGGTTGAGGATTGAGGTGTTTTTTTTCTCCTGTCCTGTGTTGTCTTTTGCACATGAGCACATTCAGTTTCTATATTTTTAAATGAATCCAAATTTAAATAAATTGGCATGGTACTCATGACGTTCAAGCTTTTCATAAGTCATGATTCATTTCCTATGATAAAGTCATACAGAATGTCTGTAGGTCTCTCTGAAGTCTTTGCTTTTAGTGATTTATTTCCTGACTTTATAAGTTGTTTTTTTCAGTTAGATAGTTAGATTTTTTTTGTGTGTGTACTGCTTTTCTGGTGGCAAGACTTCCTTCCCAAATCTGAGCGTTGTTACTGTGTTAAACATTTCTGACTTAAAAGAATAAATGCTTAATTTTGAAAGCCTTGCCTTGAAGCATTAAAATGAACTTTGATGAACTTCTCACTTGGTTTTCAAGAAAATTCTGAATAGGGCCACTGGCACATATGTTCCATTGCATTTTGGGGGGATTTGTGTGAGATTTCCACTAGTGGGTGGAGAAATAAGCCCCAAAGCGCAAGAGATTTTCATGTGGCCCATACCACGCTACAGGATGTTTTCTTTCTGCTCTGTGTATTTGCATCTCCGTATGAACAAATAAGCACCACAGAGCAGACTGAAGCCTTCATTTAATTGGTGTAACCAGGATGTTGGGTTGCACTGTTAACCCTTTTAGCACAGGCTGTTTTTCAGTCTTCAGTCTTATTTACAGGTTTGTGGCATTGTCACTACAAGTCAAGTCATATATTTTTTTAGTATTTTTAGCATAAGTTAGGGTACCCTCAAGTTGTATGTCAGTGGTACAGTGGTATATTATACATGCTTTTGGACAGTTACTATAAAAGCTTCTGTGCCCATGTGTCCGCACTGTTTCAGAACACCACAACTATCTGTACATGAATGGATGGAGGAGCATGTCCAGGCATATTAGAACCATGTTAATAGGACTTTCTATGCTTTAGTGTCATAGAATCAAAATTCGTGATCACTCCTGCCGTTTTTTTCTCGTCTCATTTACATTTGGGATAAATATATTCAGAGATTTTGCCCCCATGGTTCCCATCATGCTTTGGGTGCTACAGACACTAAGTAAAACGTTGCCACAGACTTGGCTGTGAGCTAGCCCATTTTTGGATCTGTATTTTTTTTTTGGTAAATTTGCATCAGGATAAGTCATGCTGAATTAGCTGCAAACAGTTCCTGTTGGCACTGATTTTGGTGATTATCAGGCAAAATTTAAAGCTATAAAGACTGTTTTTGTGCTTTCTTGTAATCTGATTCATGGATGTATATTCTAGATTGGCACTGGAGATACTGCTATCACATTAATTTCATAGTGTATTCATTTCACTTTCTTGATACTCTTAATACCGTTCATGTTGTAATTATCCTAGCATATTCACATATACCAGTCACTGTTATTTATATATCTCTATACATGTACATTACTTTGCACTTTTGCTTAGATGCTAAACTGCATTTCATTGTCACAGTACACTGTGCAATTACAAAGTTGAATCTAATCTAATAAGATATCAGAAAAGATTAAGTTTTACAGATTTCAGCAGTATATGTCTTGCCAATGTTATGACTCTCAAAGGATAGTTTAGTCATAGTTTTGACTGGTTCAAATGGTTAAAATGTGCCTTCCTGAAGAGAACAGTTTGTGCAGGCCGACTTGATCTTAATGAAGAGACAGTAAATGAAGATCAGATGTATTCACTGCTGTTAGTTTCTGCTGTCTAGGAAGTTGTGTATGTGTGCATATGTGAGCAGTACAGAGAGAATCAGGTGGTTTACTTGTCCAGTCAGCTCACTCCTCTTCTTTGACCTTGCTTTCTCTCTCTATCCTTCTTTTCCTTTACTCTCTCGCTCACACTCCCTCTGTCTACCTCTCTCAGAGGAAGTACATCTATAAATAACCGAGCTCTCAGCTGCCACACCCTTCCGTGTGTGTGTGTGTGTGTGTGTGTGTGTATGTATGTGTGGTGTGTGTGTGGTGATTTGTTTGCAGTATACACAAAGAAGTCAGACATGCATGCAAGCACCTTGCTTTGTCTGCAGACGTGTGTGCAAATACAGCACTTTTTGAACACACACAGAAGATGTGTGTTTGTGTGTGTGCGCACTGCCTTCTGGCCACTGGTGTTGGTTTTTGTTGCTATGGGTTGAGTGTGTGCATGGGGGTTCAGTGGTATGACTCATCACGTCAGCAGGTGTCCCTTACACCCCACCCTTCCCTGTTTTTGTCTTCCTCTTCACTTCTTCGCCTTTCCCTCCCAATATTTTGCTCCACAACTCTGCTTCCTGTCCTTTATCCTCCCTTTGCTGATCTGAAAGGAGCATCTCAACTCCTCTCTCTCTCTCTCTCTCTCTCTCTCTCTCTCTCACACACACACTCACACTCACACTCACACACACAGCTGGCCAGCATGTGTGAATTCTAGGCCTATGAGTATACATGAAAGATATTGAGGATGGGGAGGAGCTTAAGGGTACACCTGGACAGGACTAGCTTTATATTGAGAAGTTCTTGAGAAGTAATGCTGTGATTTGCACATCAGCTTCTTTGCAGTACAGCATTGATTTAATACCTTCACTTGTTGGTAACACGTTGTATAAGGGTTTTCTAGCAGGCTTCGGTGCGGTGAGGTTAAATGAAACGTATCCAGAGACGATTTGGTTGATCAAAAGAAATTAATCAATCAATAATTAATCAAAGAAAATTGATGGTTCAAAATGTTATTGATTTGGCTCCTCAACATCACTCTCTTTAATTTCACCATAGTTCACCATATTCTTTTGATTACATCCTTGTTAGCTTGTTTTCAGTCTTTTAGGTTTCATTACTTGACAACATTGCCAGTGAAGCCAATGTAGTTACCACCTCAAACATGCTATAGTTTCCAAAAAATAAAATGTAACATTATATACTGATGGATTACCAATCATGCAGTTGTCAAGTAAGTGAATATTTTGGAAAGTTGGGGAAAGAAAAACATTTACTGTAGTGTATGTTACTATGGTACTTGGTACAACGGTAAACCATAATGTCAACAATAATGTTTATTCAAGATTGTATTGTAATTTAAGTTAAAAAAATATTTAGAAACGCTGGTGTCACCCATACCTTTACAAAATGTTACCAAGCTAGCAACTTAAGCCAGTTTCATACTAGGCACTTTTTTAGAACGTTTTTTGCTGACCATCCCATAAAATCTCTTCCAGTTGATTTAAAAGCAGACTCAGTGATATAAAGTAGTTAGTTAATTAGATATTCCAGTTCCAGAGTTACCAGCCTTCCAACTGTTACACAATATACACAATTGAAATCAGTTTTGGATGGAGAGCAAGCATCAAGCAATATGTATTTGTTTTGGGACTATAAGGCAGGCTTTTAACTGTGTTAACATGGACATATGGGGGTTGGTTTTTTTTTGTTTGTTTTTTTATATAGTAAGACATATCATGAGTGATATAAGCATTCAGTAACATGGCATTTTTGTCTTGGAACTGCAGTGGACCAATGTCTCAGAAAACACATCAGGTTACCAGGGTTTCATACATAACATACCTAAGGAACCAATCCTGAGACCTTTCAGTGTGGGCCTATGGTGATTGTATTTTGCAAGCTAAGTTTCATCATTTCAAACGATAGCAGAGACATGTTCTGTTTTCGATTGCAAAGTTGCAAAAGCAGAAATGGTCTTCATGTATTACCAAAGGATATGAAAATAAGTCTGCAGTAGTCATTTTGCAGAGCACTGTACAAGCAAACATGTTGGTCAACCAGTAAGTATTCTTCTTGTTTTATTCTTTGACTGTGTCCAAACCAATCTACAGTGTGCTAGATAAAGTTAGCCAACGTTGGACTGGTGGGTTAGGCTACATGATGATTCATGTCAGGCTGAGAGGATGTTTTATATGGCTTGGGATTGTTGACAAAGAAAGTTACACCAAATGTTACTCAAAACGGTTTGTTATATAGCTAAGCTGGATTAAAAAAGGTTTGTATGTTTGAGCAGAGTTGAAACTGCAGACGAGCGGCTGAGGGGTGGGTGGAGACAGAATATAATAATAATAATAATAATATATTCATAGATCTGTGCATACTACATGAAGACGAAGGTGTGAAGCAATTATTTTTCATGGAAAAAAATCTAAATGTATAATTTTAATGAACAGAGCTGATTATGGTAAGCCAGTCATCATCCACTTGGGTTTAATGGAAACAAGTTTAGAACACAGCATTGACATATCACCTTTTAAGTTTATATAGTGAACTTGTTGGCAAACAGTTACTCTGCCTCACAGGATGTAGGCTGTTGGTATAAGCCTGCATATATCTGTGTGTTGATGTTTTCAAAGTCCCTGATGCAATGTGAAACAACCTCCAAGCTAGCAACCTACACACCGAAAATGGCAAGTAACCCCAATCTTAACACTAACGTTACGAATGTAAACAAGCTAGCAGCTGTTAGCTTTTCTTAGCGGGGATTTAGTCAGGGCTCGCCACCCATGTGCAAATGTTCCAATGCTATTTTGCAAGGGCACTGACTATTTTCAGTTACTAAGACTATTGTGATTGGTTTGAAGAAATACAAACAAGCCAGAGCATTTCTTCCCCTTTATAACAGAATGATAATGGGTTCAGCCAGACCTTTCTCCAGCACTAGCACAACGCTAAAACAAAGTGCGGCTATGCAAAATGAGCAAACAGTTGCTTATTTACACATTCAGCATTTATATAGCAACATTATCATTCATTTGTCTCTGGTCACCTTACGCTGAAGTCCAATATCCACCCTCTTTTAGCTTTGTTTTTGGTCTCTACCGACCCCTGAGGGAAATATCTGCCTCTGTGTCCCTCGCAGCTGGCTCCAATCACTTACCACTGCCACACTACTGCACATACACTCACCTGCACTATTTATGCTCTCACATACAATACATATTTATACCACTGTCCATACTGTTTATATTTGCCCTGTAGTGTATTCATATTTATACTTCTGCCTAAAACCACATTTTGTTGTCTTCAGTACTTGTACTCTGTGCAACAACAAAGCTGAATCTAATCTAATCTAATCTGGCTCTTTAGCTGCGTAATGCTCCCCTATGTTCACCGGCACCGGCGGTTCACAATTGCTAACTGTGTCTGTCTGCTGTTTGGTGCTGAGCAGGTAGTGTTCGGTGGGTCTTTAGAGTTTTCTCTCTGAAAATTACGCTGTGAGAGTGAACCCAAAACAGTAAAGCTGTGGAAACGGAAAGAAATACAATGAGCTGAAACTCACTATAAAGCCCTGTAAAGCCAAGCAGAGCTGCAGATTCAGCTGATAATTCTCTGCAGGTTCATCATGCGACACCTTTCACATTGTTTTCACATTGTCACTTGATACATTATTTTGGAAATATCAATTGTAGTCATTTTAAAGTGATGCCCTGCCCAAAAACCACCCACTGTAGACACCCGCACCGACTATTTTGGGGAATTATGTGTGTATATATATATATATATCGCTATTGTCAGAATGAAGTGATAATGTGATACTGCCACACAGAAGCAGCATATTTACAGCAACGTGAGGCAGTGAACTTGTTTGCTGTTTATTATAGCAGATTTGTTTAAAAGGCTTAAGTATTTTTGGAGAACTAAATTAGACCAAAAATAATAAATAAAAGCGGAAAACTAGAATATTGGAGAGGAGAGTTGTAGAGTTGAAACTGAAGAGATGGACTGAGCAGAAAGAGTTGGGGAGGTGATGAAGGGACTGAGAAGAGATGCGAGGCCATGAAGAAGCTAAGAGGAAGAGAGGGGAGAAGGCAGCCAAGTGGAGAATTGTGTGTGTGTGTGTGTGTGTGTGTGTGTGTGAGAGAGAGTGCGTGTGCGTGTGTGTGTGTGGCCAGATGGCTCCAGCGTGTGGCGACCAGCCAGAGGAACAGGTGCAGGTCACATGACCAGCCGTTACCACGGAGATGGTGATTGCTCTTGGCGTGAGGATGAAAGGAGAAGGGCCCCAGGGACAGAGAGGGGGCGAGAGACGTAGAGAGGGAGCGAGCGAGCGAGCAGGAGGGAAGGAGGGAGAGAGGCACAGAGCAGGAGAGAGAGAGAGACATACAGTACTGCAGAGGGCAACATGGGGGAAGAGGCAACACACACACAGGCTCAGACTACGAAAGAACCCAACACACACACACACACAACTGTTGTACATTTTACTGTATTTTATCATAAGTTAGTAGAGCAAATTATTGTCTCCCTATGACCTAAATATATAGTTGTTGGTGTTTTAAAGAATCATCATTTTGGGAACAACTGTACAGTTGGGTTGAGATAGCCAGTCCATTGTGGATCCAGTTCCAGGTTTGCAAAATACCCAGATCCTCAAAGCTCCAATGTTAACAAATCTCTTATGAAAACTTTAATCTCTTCTCACACTTTTTTATCAGCAAAACATTCAGGTGGCAGTCTTCTCTTGTGTAGCCAGTAATGATCATTGTTTTTGCCTGCTGAAGTGACACCACTGGTGGCCAATTACAGCTCCAGCTAACCAGTTTTAATTCCACAAGTAGCTCTCATAGGTAACCAAAGGCCATAACAAAACTATGCTGTTTTCTTTTTAATTGTTTTACTTTGTTTTACCAAGCAAACACCACTCTAATGTAGCACCACATACATTACACACAACCTGGGGCATCCTGTAACTTAGACTTGGGCTTTGGTACAAGATTTTTCCAATATGTTTTCATTGTATTTTACAAATGTAGATATTCAAAATCAGACATACCTCATGAGCAGTGCCAAAATGTATTTCCAAAATCTCCGATGTGTGCAGAGAAGAGTGGGGACAAAAGCAACGTCCGTCTCAATGGCTCCATGTTACACAGGGTTTTCCTGCAGTGGGAAGGAGCCTCACATATGATCACTGATGAACTGTCCTGTCTCTGGTGAGACTATCTTGCTGAACTACATCACCTAAATTTCAAGAGTCAGGAGCCAAGAGCCAGTTAAATACACTTCAAACAGTATTTTGTGTTTATCATCTTACTAGTAGGGGCCTTCGGATTCAGATTCAATAAGCAGATTCCATACTGGATTTGGAAGTCCCAACCCAATGATGGTTTGAGTATACACACTGTACATCTGTATTTGAAAATCAGTATTCTGTAAACTGCCCTTACAGTGTTTTTTGTGATTGGCCATGGCAGTAAAGTAGGTGAGTACTGAGAGAGACTGTGTGAGAGACAGAAGAGGGGTGCTGAGTGTCCTCTTGCCTTCCTCTGTGTTGTGTATGCACACACACACTCGGATGGAGCCAGCTCCTCTTTCTTTCCATGCCAGAGATTAGAGGAAGCCTGGGGGCCTTTCAACCCCTCCCCCTCCTCTCTCTGGGGCCTCTCTCTTTCTGTCCCTCTCTCTGTCTGCCTGTCTCTCTCTCACTCACTCCCTCCCTGTCTCTCTTCCTCTCTGTGCCTGTATCTCTGTATCTTGCTCCCTTGCTCCCTCCGCCTCCTCACAGTCTTTCATCATATTAACCCCCTGTGTGCCAGAGCCTGAGGCACACTAATGATTTCTAAATGGATAAATCAAACATGGCGACCGCCCTGGGACAGACAGGCACACACACAGGCACACACATGTGAAAGCTTTATAGTCTGTAAACTGTTAAAGAGGTAACACTTAGAGGATTTTTTTGTTGTTTTTTAGTCGATATGAAGTTGGGCTTTTTTTCCTTATTTTTTTTCTCTTCCTTCAGCAGTAAGAAGGTCGAGTCTGAGGGTGGGGCTACCGCTGCTAAGAAGGATTCCAAGAGGAAGAGAGAGTCGTCCGTCAGCGACGATGTGGAGGTGAAGTCTCCACCCCCCTCACCTCCTGAAGATGACGATGATGATGGTGTACAGGTACGAAATGTGTATAGGGAAAGCAATAGTTTTGAAGCTTGTTTCAACTTTCAAGGCATCTGAAAAAACAGTATTTAAAGTCATGGCTTATATTGTTTTGTGCATAGTTCCAGCAAGCCCAGCAAAAAAAGCAGAAGGCCATAAAAGCTTTGCAGATCCCTCAGTGTCACAGCCTGTAGAGATCGAAGGCTGTGAGCCAGGAGGCATCTACTGTTTGTGTTGTAAACCAGCCTTGTTGACAGAACAAGTAGACAGGTCCCACTGCCAAATTCACATGATGCACCATCAGCAACTTTTCAGCTGCTACATACTTTTTTGATTGTTTTTCAAAGACAATTCAGAATTGTTGTTCCCCTCCAGTTTTAGCAAGAAGTGCGTGCATGAAAATGTATACTTTTGCTTGTTATGTATGAAAGCTGCTGTTTGGAGTAACAAGCAAAACTCCATTGTATCCCTCCTCAAAGAGATCCATTTTTTTATGTGCACATGTAATTATGTGGGCCATGTAAACAGAGTAGCATCTGGCTATTAGCTGCATAAAGAGCCATGGCTCCCATTCAAACAGGAAAGCACCTTAGCAGCAGTATGTCCTCTTTAGCCTGTTCACTACAGCCTGCTCCAGCAGTTTTTTTACACATTATTTGGCAACATTTTGAGCCCAACAAATTGGGTGATGTTTTCTTCAAAGTCAATATGGATAACACACTGAACCATATGGAACAGAATAATGAATAATGAAAATGAAGGCTGTTTCTTGGAAGAGGAGGGTCTGGTGAATGATAAGCATACACAGCCCTGTAGTTTCCTCTCTCCATCTCTGATTTAATAAACTGTAATATAGTGCACAGTTTGATGTTTTTTCGAATGTCACTATGCACCTCCTTTTTTTGGAGACACATTTTCTTTACCATTATGGAAACTTTTTTTATGAAGTAAAAGGGATATGGCAACAAGTCATCCAATTGCTGAGCTGGGAATTTCTGGAAGGGTTACAAAACTATAACTGATGAACAAAAGATAACCGCCTTTCTGTCTCTTCCTCTGTCCAACAGAAGCGTCGTTCCAGCCGCCAGGTGAAGAGGAAGAGGTACACAGAGGATCTGGAATTTAGGATCTCAGAGGACGATGACAGCGGGGACGACTCACCAGCACCTAAGTCCCCTTCGTCATCATCGCAACAGCAGGTACTGCTTGGGGCTTCCTCTATTGGTTTAGCTTTAATAAGGGTGGCCAGAGTCTGACGTTAAAGTTCTTAAGACCATCAGATTTTGTCATACCGCTGATACTCAGGTATCCATCTCTAAACTATCTCTGGTTATATTGGGCCATTGTGTGCAGTGGTGCATATCAGTGAGCTGGACTGCTTTTGGGACTGAAGTACTTTGATTTTTTTTTTTGTCTTTTTCTTTCCTAAACTTGTACAGTGCATGGTAGCGGTGTATCATTAAATTTGTTCCTGCCTTTTGGTTGCCGATGTGTCTAACATTTGTCTAACATTTTCATAATAGTTTTGTCTGCACCTTTTTTCAAATTAGATTAAATCAATGCGCTTTTGGTACCAACCAAAATACACCAATTACAGTCATCAAAAGTCTGTCAGACTTAGACTGTTGTATTTAATATAGAATATATAAAACTCTAATGACATTAGCCCTATTTACTAGAAGTTGCTTTGACATCCAGTGATGATGTAAATGCAAAAGAAATATGAAAACCATTTATTAATCAAGATATGTAATTGCATATTGAAGAATGTTAGCTAATCATGGATGGCCCTTTATGTCACCTTTTCATTTACATTGTCAGTTTTACCTGAAGAAACAGTGAGTCTCAGTTGCTACTGTGCTTTAGATTTTGTAAAGGCATCGTTTCAGGCTTTGTTTTTCGAGGGATTCTGAATCAGCAGCTGGAACAAGATGTTTATCAAAATGTGACAGGCTGGATGAAGCTCCAACACTTGAGTTCTTCTGTGTGTTTCCAGGATGTGGCCGAGGCTGAGGGGCCAGTCGTGGAGAAGATCATGGGCTTGCGCACCACCAAGAAACAGGTGAGATGCACAGAGACACTAACACAATACACAGACACATGGACCCACTGGCCCAAGTCATGGTTTACGTCATCTGATTAGCCGCTCCACAGCTGGCCTAAGCAGATTATACAAACACACACATACACACACACACAGAGAGCTCAGACAGCGCGTATTCACTTGGTAAGCGGAGACGGGAGTTCTTGTATTTCAGTTTGTGTGTGTACTTGGAGCTCTGAGTGTGCAAGAGGGTGTGAGTATCTGATTGACTATGTATGTGTGTGTGTGTCTACCCGGCTTTGTTTTAGACAGCTCGTCTAAAGAAAGCTCATCCCTGAGCCAACACACACATGCACATATAGTCACCAGCCAACTTTCCTTTGCTAGCCAGCTGCCAATGGGTTACCCCCCTCCCCTGCATGCATGCACGCACGCTTGCACACACACACACACACACACACACACACACACACACACACACACACACACACACACATACGTGTACACGCGAACACGCACGCACAGCACCATTCAGAGTTGACCCCAGGCTTGGCACACAGCCAAAACCACAATGCTAGCTATGCCAGACGCCAAGCTAGCGTTTCCTCAGGGTGTGTGTGTGTGTGTGTGTGTGTGTGTGTGTGTGTGTGTGTGTGTGTGATTGATGATTCATGGCATTACAGTAGTAGTAGCATGGTGGAGGATGTGTGTGTTACAGTAGTAATGGTGAATGGAAGTGGACGGCTGTGCTTGAAAGAGCTACTGTTTCGGTATTTCCCCCATCACACCCTGTGACTATTAATTCATTTCGAGATTTCAATTTGTTCATATTTTCCCCCAATAAAACATTAAAAGGGTTTTTTTTTATTTTAACCACGTCTCCTCAGCCTTCATTCACATTTGGCATTATGTTGTACCCAAACCGGCTGAGAGACTAATGAGATATGAATGAAACAATACTCTCCTTCGGTGTGAGGGTGTCTAGCAGAGTGAGATTCAATGTTGACTGACATGTCAGTGTGAAACTGGTATGGAGGCTCCTTCGGTGCCACTTCACTAATTCAACCACATGTTGTGTAACAATGACAAACCTGTTCACTCTTGCAGTTGCTATATTTGCTGTGATTATTAACCTTTTTTTTCTTTTCAGCTGGAGTCAGGGGATGAAGTGGAGGTGGAGGAGTTCTATGTCAAGTTCAAGGGCTTGTGAGTAACATGCCAGTTTTTTTTTTTTCTTTCCAGCTGTTTTGTCATTCACAGCAGGGCTTATTTTCATCACACACCATGCTGTCCAGAAGTATGAAAAGCTCAATATATCGAAGCTAAAAACCTTATACACTTTCTGTTGCCATGAGGTGGTTCAATTTGTTTGTGCTGTAGATCCACTCTTGCATCAACAACAGGAAAGTGGTAGTCCTCACATCGCATGATATTGCTAAACACGTGGTATTTTTGTCCAGCTTTTGTCATAGTAGTCATTTATTCAGCTGGCACACATTTCATTTGTGTCTTCGAGTGATTGAGTCCATTCAGATCAGATTGCGGTTCAGACAGCAGAAAAAAGGCTTTTGCTCATGAGATTTAAGCTGCATGTTGAATACACAAATTTGACCACATGACTTGTAAATAAATGTGGGCTTACAATCTTAACAGATTTGAGAAACATGGTGGTTAACCTGAAGTCTCAACAAAGTCTACAGGCCGTCTATATATAGAGCTTGATTTTAGGGCAAGTATCCCTGAATGTAACAATGAATATACAAAATGAAAGTTTGCCCTGCTGAAATGTGGCATTTATTGTATTTACTTGAAGGCTGATTTTTCTTCTATTTTGGCCTGCTCAGTTAAGAAAGGAACAGCTAATCACATGGCAACAACTGCATGGCAATCAATGCCCAGATCACCTTACTGTTTACATCTGGCAGTCAGCTGCTGCTCATTTAAGTCCTTTAAACCACCCTCTGATATTAGAGCTTTAGACTAAGGCTGCAGCTAATGATTATCTTCTTGATTAATTATTTAGTCTGTAAAACACCAGTTCAAGGTGGCATCCTCAAATGTCTCGTTTTATCTGATGAATAGTCCAAAACCAAATGAGATTGTGTTCACTTTGCCTTTTCTTTTATTTAAAATATTACTGAAACCTCTAAGGGAAACTCAAAATGGTTGCCAATTCATTTTCAATGGAACAGATAATTGTTTCAGCTTTCACTATGAACTGCTTCTTTGATCATTTTCACAAGGAAGCCTTTTACATTTCTACAACAACACCCTCATTTTGAAAATATTTCAAATGTGATTGTGCACATAACACTTTCTACATTATTGACCTACAAGTCTACAGCTTTTCTTTCAGCATCCACCTCCCATCCACCAGTCTATGAAAACCAATATTTACCGCCAGTAAAGAATGATGACCAGTGTTGAGACTTTTGTAGTATTTCCTACAAGCACTCCTGTACTCTCTGGCTTTGGTACGTGTGACATGATTCACTTAGTGTCATTCACCTAGTGTTATGTCTCTTGTGTCACAGTTCGTACCTCCACTGTCGCTGGGCAGATCTGGAGGAGCTGGAGAAGGACAAGAGAATACACCAGAAGGTCAAGAGGTTTAAGGCCAAGCAACAACTCAACAGCTTCATAACTGAGGTACACCCGAAGCTCTGCACTACAATTAGCCCATTATCTGGGTCCTCACCTTACACTGCTCTGAGACAACTACATGCAAGGGTCAAATCAATTGACTAACAGTAATTGTTTTGGATTAAAACCTGCTCACGGCTGAGAATTTTCAGCTGTGAAAATCAGTTTTGTTTTTTTTCATGCCATAATAAGAAATTTATAGATACTTGTTTAGTCTTATTCGTCTTTATCATCTTACTAAAGTCAATCTATATACAGACAATAAGTGTCACTTGTACAATTTCACGGGCCACACTGCCTACCTGAGCAGTGCATGTACATTGTGGAGCCTCTTGCTTTGCTCATGTTAACAAGTTCGAGCAGCCACACAGCCAGCATGAGGTGATGCGTCATCTGGAGAAAAATATATTTTTTAACTCAGCACTTCCTGTATCAGTTTCAAGGGTTATTAAAATAAAATTTAGAATGAAATGACACATTTAATTATTGATTGTCTGTGTGTCCACCACACACGAGCTGCAGTAATTCAGGGAGATAGCAGTCATGCACAGGTATAGGTAGGCATTGTGTCCTGGGCATTATGTGTAGTGGCTGATCAGACCTCCAGAATTCCACATAGTTCAACAGCTCAAACCTTTGGATGGGGAAAATAAAAAGACAAATTGAAAACCTCAGTAATGGAAAATGCTCAAAAAACACAACATTTTTCTCTCAGTCGTACACTGTGAACATGAAATCATCTGTCCTCACCCTAATATGTGGAGTAAGCCACCCTATTGTAAAACCATCTCTAACAGTACAACTCCACTTGCTTTCTCTCCAGATGGATGATGAGCCTTTTAACCCGGACTATGTGGAGGTGGACCGTGTCCTGGACGTTTCAGAGAGCACAGATGAAAACGGAGAGGTGCTTTGATCTCTTCCTGTCATCTTTCATGGGTTTGAACCTCTCCCTCTCTTCTCTCTCTCACTAAACCTCCCTCTGTTTCTGTGTGTGTTCTTATTTGTGCAGACGGTGACCTTATATTTGGTGAAATGGTGCAGTCTGCCTTACGAAGACTCCACCTGGGAGCTGAAGGCTGACATAGACCAGTCAAAGATAGAGGAATATGAACGCATCGCAGCACGCACACCTAACACTAAGAGAGTGGTAAGTAAGCTCTGCGTGTGTGTCTCCGGGAATGCTCGTTGGTTGTCTCCAAGCCACCTCCCAGTCAAGGGGTGTGTGTGTGTGTTGGCCTGCTGCCTGCTCCTTCCTCCTCCAGATTTACAGCTCCCTTAACTACTCTCCACAGGGCCACGTTCTTGTGGTCTTACACACTCACACAAACACACACACACGCCCTGCTCTTGTGGCCAGGCCAAACCACTAACAGTGTGTTTAATGCTGAACAGAAGCAGCTGACTGGCTGTGGTCTGTCTTTCCATCACTCCTTTCTCTCCCTGTGTCCATCTATTTAACTACTGCCTACTGTTTCTCCTTAAGGACCATGTTAGAAATGCTTCATCATACAGAGGCAGTATTGGGATTTTTATATTTTTATATTTGTATTTTTTGCCACACTAGCAGTGTGACTTAAGGGATGGAGTAACACAGAAAGATGGCATGGACCCAGAGGATGAATCCCAATGACTTTTTTAGTCAAAAGTTCAGCTTGTCAACAGTTTAGTGCATGACAAGATTCCCTGAAAACTACACCACAGTTCTAATGTATAAGATTTTTCATGTGAAACGGCATGTGGCTGTTAAACCTATCTACAACCTTTCAAACATCTACATCCTTGCCTTAATGATTTGATAAGGATTGTTGAGCCTTAGTGTAATTTAATAACCCTGAATAATATTATGTGTGTGTAGGATCGGCCTCCTGCAGCCGACTGGAAAAAGCTGGAGGGCTCTAGGGAATACAGGAACGGCAACGCACTCAGGGAATACCAGCTGGAAGGCCTCAACTGGCTAACCTTCAACTGGTACAACTCGTAAGTCACCATTAACTTTATTTGTTAGAATTAGTCCCTAACTGCTACTGCTAGTGTGTACATGTGATAGCACCTCATTTAATAATCTTAAGTGGACATTAAGTGGCCCTGTAGCATTCCCACCGGTGCCATCCTTGCATGAAATGTATGCTCCCATAGCACTGTAAGAGTCTACAGACAAACATCTTCATTCAGTAGAACAAACAGAAGATTGCAGTTACACTTAACTCTGAGTACAAATGTTTTGTCAGTTGTGCCTTTATGTCTTAGTCTTTGATGATTAATACCAGTTATTATTTCTGGAATATAATTGAAGTATCAGAGGTGTATTCTAGGCCTGGAAAAGACATGACGAAGGAATCCTATCTCTGAGTGTGATAGGTCACTTTTCCAGCAATATAGCAGTATTTTCCAAATTGTCTCATGTTTTTTTGTGTCAGATCACTGGAGTGGAAACTTCCTGACCCCTTTGGAAAAGTAGCTTTCATAAACCAAAAGGGAAAAGTCTCTTAGATCATGGAAGTAGATTGACTTAGTCATGGAAAAGTCATGTGAGCATCAGAGTCTTAACCAGTTTAGTGACACTGAAAAACAAATAATGCAATATACAGATCTTCATGGAATTCACTTTGTCCACATCATTTGTCCTTTACAGACGTAACTGTATCTTGGCTGATGAGATGGGTCTAGGAAAGACCATCCAGTCCATTACATTCCTCTATGAGATTTACATGAAGGGCATTGAGGGGCCATTCCTGGTCATCGCCCCACTCTCCACCATCCCCAACTGGGAGAGGGAGTTCAGGACCTGGACCGAGCTCAACGCGGTGGTCTACCACGGCAGCCAGGCCAGCCGCAAGACCATCCAGGCCTACGAGATGTACTACAGAGACGCACAGGTAAACGGGACCAGATAGAATCTGTCCTCATATTGGATGACAGTATCTGCAGTTGGTTTAGACAAGATTTATGTTTAAAATGTAAATGAGGAGATGATCAGCAGTATAGTAGTAGCTGAAAATAAATCAATAAACTGGCCTGCTTTTTAGATGAGGTCACAAGTCAGTGAAGAGCATAGCTGTGTGGACTGTCTGGTCTGGTTCAATGTGGTCAACGAATTTTGGATTTCTTTAAGTTGTTTCAAGAATTTGCCAACTTATCCAGGCTTTTTCTAAATATTTTTTAGATAAAACAAGTATAATTTGCTGTTAAGAGAATGCTCCAGTAAATGTTTGGCCAGCTTACATGAATCAGAATGTAATTGGTCATTTCAACAGCCTAGATGGTAGCTCAGCCTAAATTGTGCCAACAGCAGCTTGCAATGTGTAGATTAGAAATGTTCTCAGTAAAGAAGGATGACACTGACAACACATCCTCTCAGCAGCTCTGTATGAGAAATAACTAGGATGAGGATGATGTAGCAGTGTTGAAGTGCGTCTGTTTTATTTTGCACCACTGGAAGATACAGAGCATGTTCTATAACACAAGAAGGGCTTTAGACACATATATGTACACAGTAGTAGATGACGAATTATGTCCATGATACGGCACACACACCAAAAGCAAATCTCAAGGCGTAAATTTATTTTAATTTTTTTTAATGCGAAAAGTTCGGGAGTTTAATATTCTGTGAATGAGCATGATGCTCACAAGCCTATAACCAGATCAAATCAGGGCAAACCAAAGCCTGCTCCATGTCTATGTCTTCTGAACTGAGTTTCGGGTTTACTGAACTTTTGATCCATCTCCCCCAGTACAACCATAATGACAGGAAAATTCATGCTTGGTGGAGATTATTGATGTCCCTAATGGGAAATGTTATCTGTTAATTGTTGACGAACTAATCGCTTTCAAAGTGCATGAGTTGGCATGGTGTGGTTTAGTGGTACATTAGATATCTGATCCTTTTGAGATATATATTTATATGTGTTCTATCTTCTTGACTATGCATTTAGCTAAATATGACAGACTTTCCATAAAGATGGCCTGTCTTTGAGCTGTTCTGTGTCGTCTCTACATTTTAGCTGAACTTTGTAATAGTTAGGTAGCAGAGCGTCCTTGCTGCCAGCTGCGCTTTGAATGACCAATAACAGACTGCTAAACAGTGGCAGTTTCTAGACGAGTTCCACTTAAAATCCTTGCTCGTCCCTGACTTTGACTGTTTAAAGTAGAGATGGTGAGTATGTGTTTGGGGAAATTTTTATATAGCAGTGCTGCTGCACTGCTGTTGAGTGTGTACAAGGGAAACACTTTGTAGCTGTCCAGTAGAGGGAAGAAATGTGATGCCGTTGTTTGAGACAGTCAGCAGATCTGAACACCTCCTCAGCCAGCTGGGGATGGACAGTGCTCCTCTGCTGTATAAGCTCTTTACACTCCTCTAGCTGTAAGCCATATACTGTAAGCTCCTATTGTACAATGCTACTAACATCTCTCAGTGTAACCCTCGCCTCAGTGAGCCTGTGAAGAAAATGAGCTGTAGTAGTGGTGTCCTTGCTGGCTGCTTGTTTCTAATCCAGACTGAGGTAATCCTCAAGGTCGCAATGGACATTGTGTCCTTTTCTCCTGCTCTGCCAGCTTCACTACATATGGAAAGGACAGACAACAGCTACACAGGGCACTCACAGCCTGTGTTGGGGTTTTTTCCTGCCATATCTTAGATGGCTTACAGATTTTTATAATATAAGGGGGTGTTTTGTTGTGTACCTGACCTGGTTTGAATAAAGAAAACACACAGTTACTGATGTGAACCTACCATAGCACTATAGATGGTAGGGCTGCTGGAAGCCCAGCTTTATCTTACGCCTCCATTTCAAAGTTTCTCTTGACTTTTTCAAACAGCTTTTATTGAGCTGCTGTGGCCCACAGTCAATGCTTTTTACGTTTGGCCTCAAAGTGAAAAGTGTTTCCCATTCAGATCCACAGCGTAAGATGATAAAGAAGTTAGAAACAAAGACATTTTAGATTATCCTTGCTGACCTTCATTCTTTTCCTTTTTCTTTCTTTCTTTCTTCACCCCTCTAGGGTAAAATAATAAAGGGAGCATATCGGTTCCATGCGGTGATAACAACCTTTGAGATGATCCTGGCCGACTGTCCGGAGCTTCGTAGCGTGCCATGGCGTTGTGTGGTGATAGATGAGGCCCACCGCCTCAAAAACCGAAACTGCAAACTACTGGAAGGACTCAAAATGATGGACATGGTGAGTGGTGGCTGTGGCAAGAGGAAATGATGAGATGGGGAAGAGGCTGTAGGGATTAGTATATCACATCATGCTTTATAAATGTTATTATTTTCAAGTCTAACAGATGGTTGTAGTGGTAATACCACTTGCACTCAAGGCCATAAAAAGCCTACAATACAATTTTATGGTATGTGTTTGCAGTTTATTTGCACACTGAGTACAGGTTGATTTAAATAAAACATATTGTCTAGCAGGATTTGTGTAGTTTTTCAAAGATCTTGTAGAAACTTGACAGCACTTCATGTCTAGTGTCAGTATCTGTGCCATGTTAATACAATCCCTCTTTCCTCCTTCTTGGGGATTGAAGTCCAGAAGACATCCTGCTTTCCATTTTAGAAACTCTAAATATTGCTTTCCTGTCTCTCCCTCCTCCAGGAGCACAAAGTTCTGTTGACAGGAACTCCTCTCCAGAACACTGTGGAGGAGCTCTTCAGCTTACTCAACTTCCTGGAGCCCGAGCGATTCCCGTCTGAACAGACATTCATGACTGAATTTGGAGACCTTAAGACTGAAGAACAGGTAAATGTACAACTCAGTCCATGAAATTGGAGGGGGGTTGTCTTTTTTTTTCAACTTCCCATGGTTCCTAAATTCCCAGCTGAATTGTTAATTCGTTAACACGTCTGTGTGTGTCTCAGGTTCAAAAACTGCAGGGCATTCTGAAGCCCATGATGTTGAGAAGACTGAAGGAGGATGTGGAGAAGAACCTTGCCCCTAAGGAGGAGACCATCATTGAGGTAGGACTGGGGTCTCATAGATGTCTCAGAACTCCTCAACATTGAGGTCAAACTCTTTTACCTATTCTGCTGATAATGGCCATTATGCTGTCAAACATAAAAGTAAAGCACACAGAACTTACATTTGTCTGTCAGAATCTCTTTGACCTATTTTGGCCTATTTTCTATTTTGACCACTTTGTTGTAAAGTGCTGGAAGTGTTTCAGGAAAGGAAAAATTGGATTGACTCTTCTTGTTGTCAGGTGGAGCTGACCAACATCCAGAAGAAATACTATCGGGCCATTCTGGAGAAGAATTTCTCCTTCCTGACCAAAGGAGGTGCAGGAGGAGGAGGAGGTGGTGGAGGATCCAGTGTCCCCAACCTCCTCAACACCATGATGGAGCTGAGGAAATGCTGCAACCACCCCTACCTCATTAATGGTATGCCCACTTGCGTCCAAAATCAGATCATTAAGTATTAACATTCTGCAAACCAAACCTTTAATCTTCCAAAATCATCGTTTTGTTTACGGATGAATTTGAATTGTTTTTCTTCATCCAGGAGCGGAGGAGAAGATCGCAGAGGAGTTTCGGGACTCCCACGGGGCAGACATACCGGATATGGCACTCCAAGCCATGATCCAGTCCGCTGGCAAGCTGGTGCTCATTGACAAGCTGCTGCCCAAACTGAAGGCTGGCGGACACAGGGTCCTTGTGTTCAGTCAGATGGTCCGCTGTCTTGACATCCTGGAGGACTACCTCATCCAGAAACGGTGAGAAGAGAGAAAAATAACATTTCCTTAAAAAGTGCAAAGGGAAGGGATGTCTTGTATTTACCTAAATGACACAGCTGCCCAGTGCCCACTCAATTTACAATCTGAAAATGATATATGATCAAACTTAATTTCATCTTAAAAGAAACGTTTGTGCCAAAGATGCTCAGTGTACATAGTAAAAATAGATATGTACTTATAGAAGTGAGCTATGCAGTGTTGATTGAATATGTATCTGACACATTGAAATAACTGCTGTAACTCCTAAGTATGATGCACCTCATTTTCACAGCTACTTCCAAACTATAATGTTAATCATTTGAAATTTTTACCATGATATAAATGAATGTTTAACTGGGAGAATGCGAAAAGTGCTCATTAACGCATTGAAATTGTTATATCTCTACTTCAGTGTTGTCTTTTATGGGAATGGTTTCAACATGTTACTGACAATCATTCACGCCTGACCTCCCACCCTGCCCAGATATCCCTATGAACGTATAGACGGCAGAGTTCGTGGTAACCTGCGGCAGGCAGCTATCGACCGGTTCTCCAGACCAGACTCAGACCGCTTTGTCTTCCTGCTGTGTACGAGAGCTGGAGGACTCGGCATCAACCTGACTGCAGCTGATACCTGCATCATCTTTGATTCTGATTGGAACCCTCAGAACGACCTGCAGGTAACAACCACACGATGCTTTGCCTGCAGTTTGTTTGTTGTGTAATGGTTTTAGTAGTACTTCTGTAACATTTAATTATCTGCAGCATGGAACTGTTGAGGCACCTTTACTGAAAAGTGTCAAGAGGTACTGAACAGTCCTTACCAGCTTCAGGGTGGCAAGCTTGGAGTTCAGACCGTCTGTTTGAACAGCTCTACCCACTGCATTTAGCTATGGTTCACTGGACCGTATCATTAGTTCTTCTGCTGTAACCTCTCATATCCAGCTGAATATACTCCTGTGGACTGAACAGAAAAGTAAATCGGATTCGCTGTTGAACACAGTTTCTAAGTGTCTGAATGCGTCCTCCTGTAGGCCCAGGCTAGGTGTCATCGTATTGGCCAGTCCAAGGCGGTCAAGATCTACCGTCTGATCACCAGGAACAGCTACGAGAGGGAGATGTTCGACAAGGCCAGTCTGAAGCTGGGGCTCGACAAGGCCGTCCTCCAGAGCATGAGTGGACGAGAGAACGCCAACAGCGGGGTGAGATGCATCTCTGTCACACACAGACAGGCACTCGTCCATCCAATATCTATTAAAAAATTTTCCTGTAAATGAATATGCTTCGTGTACTTTGTGTTGGAAGGCTAGTCCTTATGCTGGACATTCACTCATGCAGTGTTTTAATCTCCTCTTTGGGTAAACCACTGCTCCCTTTGCTAGAGCGTTTTACAGGGCACCCAACCCCAATATCACTTTACAGATATACCTTACAGACACAAAATAAAATCTTGATTGTTCAGGTAAAATGTTTTCAATCAGCATATGTATATTCACTGACAATAAATATTTGTCATGGAATAAAATGTTTTTCTTTCTGGCCCAGGTCCAGCAGTTGTCCAAGAAGGAGATTGAGGACCTTCTGAGAAAGGGAGCTTATGGCGCTCTGATGGACGAGGAAGATGAAGGCTCCAAATTCTGTGAGGAAGACATAGACCAGATCCTCCAGAGACGAACCCACACCATCACCATAGAGTCTGAGGGCAAGGGCTCTACCTTTGCTAAGGTACAAAGTTTACTCAGCCGAACAACTGTGGTGAAATTATGTTTTTCTTCTCCTTTACTCACTCTATTCACACTGTGTGTAAAGTTTGGAATGTGTGTCAAAATGATCTCTGAACAAGTGTGATTACCTTGCATCAACCAACATGTTTCCCTTTCTCTGCAGGCCAGTTTTGTTGCAACGGGTAACCGAACAGATATTTCTCTGGAGGATCCAGACTTCTGGCAGAAATGGGCCAAGAAGGCTGAGCTGGACCTGGATGCCATTAATGGACGGGTACCTCTTTCTCTTTCTGTCTCTCTTTCGCACGCACACACATACACCTGCACATACATACAATGTAAACCCCACCCAACAACAAACACACAAGATGTAGCCACAGAGAACTACCACACTGTGTTTCCTTGTACTTTGGTGTATAGTCTCATACACACACATGCGTTTTATGGTGTCCCCATATGGAAAGGGGACTAGCAGTGGTAATTAGTCAGTGCTATCACCACAAGCTAGGAGGAGGAAAGTGAGACAGACTGGGAGAGAGACAGAAAGATCAGGAGGGAAGCAGAGAGAGAGAGAGAGATTAATATTGACAGTTGGGAATCTCCTCTCTTCCTTAATTACCCATGTTTCCCTGCTCTCGTGTGTGTGTTTGAGCGAGAGAGAGTAAGCTGCTTAGCTCCACTTAACAGAGCGCAGATGCCTGGAGGGTACAGAGATATCACTTAGGCTAGTGCTCACACACACACGCACACACACACACACAGAAACCCAAGCTCAGTCACATTCTTCCACACACATTGAGCGCTCAGCTAACAGGCATCTTTATATTCTTCCTTTCCTTCCCTCCCCTCATTTGTTCACTTTTTTTTTATTTGTGTGTTTGTCTCTCCTGATTTCTTCTTCTCTCTGCTCCCTCATTGCCTCTCTTGTGGAGGGCCCTCCACTGGAACACTTAATCCAGCTCTACGAGCATGAATACGGGCCGCTCCCCTGGGATTTCTTATTGTGTGATGTTAAAATGGAAATGACTGCAGCGCTCTGTGATAATTGTGGAACTAACTACTGCCCTGTTTGCGCATATTAATAGGATTGCAAGGGGGAAAAAAATCAAATTAATTGAACAGAAATGTAATTCATTAGACAACATAATTAATGCCAGTTTATGTTTGAGCTGGGCACCAATTTTCTCAGCATCAGAAATGAAACACAGGGCCAAATATCCAATTAATCAGATTTTATACAAAAGATGCCATGTATTCACAGGGTTCACACTACTCGTAGAAGTACAAGAAATGTACAAATAGGCCACTTCACTGGAGTAAAGCAGAAGGCATTTTGCATATTGATGTTGTGGTGGATTTCAGGCCATCTGTAATTGAAACCAGGTTCTTTGTAAATTACAAAAAACAACCATTCCAGAGGGGAAGAACCATCAAGACCATAAAAGTATTTCATCTAACATTTTCATTGATTTTGTCTCCAGAACACACTGGTGATTGACACACCGAGGGTGAGGAAGCAGACACGGCACTACAGCAGCGTCAAAGAGGACGAGATGCTGGAGTTCTCTGAGCTGGAGAGTGATGACGACGAGCCAAGCAAACCCTCATCTAAACCACGACGGCCCCAAGACAAAACCCAAGGCTACCCCCGATCTGAGTGCTTCAGAGTGGAGAAGAACCTGCTGGTCTACGGGTCAGTCACATATTCATGTTTTCTACTCAAAAACCAGATGATGGACAATGTTGACCACTGGCCTATTTACAAAATTGACTATAATTACAACGTGCCATCTGTTAATGAAAAGCTTCTTTTTTTATGGAGGCAGTCTATTATTTAACCTACCAGCTAATTCACATGTTATATTTCTTATGTTTAACGAAGTGTAAAAACCACAAGTTGTTTTTTAAAGGGCTCTATGTGTCAGGCTATTTCCTTGGCCGGGTGCAGTGACTTCTTGGAGCCTCTGCCAGTCACCTGGCAGCCTCATAGTGATGAAAAGACATGTGCATATAACATGTAAATTAGTGAGCTTTGGAGGTGTTGGGAGGGGGATTTTGTCATAACAGACATGAGAGTAGTACCGATCATCTCAGCAAAAAAACTAAGCATGTTTCCCAAAGTGTTGGAAATTCCTTCAAATATGCAGAGACAATGCATGTAAAGGAAAAATCAAAGAACATTGAAAATAATGCAAATGGAATTAAAACCTTGAAGAAAAACCTCCCCAGGGAGCAGTTATAAAAGGTAAAACATAAAAGGACTGAGGGAACAAAACCTCACTGAAGTGGACAATTCAACAGAAAAGGAGAAGAAAACCTAGTTTAGGTTGTGGTGGATGTGGAGTCATGCTTGGGGTGGAGTCCATCACTCAGCAAATGTGTGTGTTTGTGTGTAAAAGAACACAAGAGTTAATGGATGCAAACCTACACATGGAGTGATTTAGTAGACAGAAATCTATCGACACACAGCCACTAATCAGAGCTGCCTGTAAACACATTCACACACAGATATACACCAGGCATGCTTATTCACACAGGAGTTTTTATGGCACATACACACAATTGACTAATGTTAAGCTAATGTCACACACACTTTTTAAGAGTTTACTGAAATTCACTCTTTTTAGGCACCTGTTTTTTCAAAATCCTCATTCATTCAGGAATTGCTTGTAGATGATGCTTATAATTGTATTTATTTAGCTGTAAAGAACATAATTTCATAGAAAAATATTTAAAGAGCATCTTAACTCAGACCTCTATCAGTACCATATAATAGCCTTTCAAGTACATTATACTGCACACACACAGGCAAATTGACACACTTACCATAGATAGTGATTATCGGGTGAGCCCGTCCATTTTCATGCCTGACTTGGCGTGACTGTGTGTATGCGCATGTGTGTAAGAAAGAACAGTGGTGCTAGTGAGATGTCAGCGTTGTTATTGTTACAGTCTAGTCTCGTGGCCCGAGGCTGTAGGACACAAAAACACACTGACTGGGCCTGTCCTCTCTGCTCAGCACTCTGTTGTCTTTTCCCATCATCCATCTCCCTCCCTCTCTCTCTCTCTCTTTCGCTCGCTCTCTCACTCTCATCCACCATTTTACCCTGTCTAAAATCATTCAGAGTAAGACTGGTTCACATGGTTCAGTGAAGATTAGGAAGCAACAGTGGAAAAATTTTAGTTGAGAACAAGACAGTCTGAGGGACGCTGTCCACCGCATCAGCCTTTAGGGTCACTGGCTCTCTGGAGGTGGTGGGGGGAGTTGGGCTCTGATCCACAAAACACACAGAGGGATGCCCGGGTGGCACTAGTTATGGTGACAGTAACGGTCAAGTCAACGGACTGGTAAAATGTATAATGAGAGCGTGGCACTCACCAGTGTGTGTGCTTGTGCGTGAGATGTCTGGGCTGCAATACAAAGTGATGTGAAATTGTGTATATATTCATGAAAGATCAGGTTTATGCAGACCATGAAAGTAATGTGGTATAGAAATTGAAACTGTCTGATTCCAAAGTGTAGCTTAGTATTCCCAAACAAGAAGATGGACAGTGTTGTTAAGAAAACTTTAATATTTCTGTTTACAATATCATTATGTAATATATATATATTTTCCATTTTTAGTACTATCTTTATTTATTTGAGCATCTTTCAAACACATTAAATTTCTTCAGTAGGGTAGGTGCCAGCTCAAAAACTCATTTGAGTTTACTCATATATTCCGTCCTTGCTTTACAGTAACACTATAAATAATTCCAATTATAATCACATATAACAATCACAATTATGATGTGGACCCAAAGCCAGTGATCTACTAGTTTTTGTTTTGCTGTTTATGTTCTCTTGGTTAAACAACAATTTTGATCCATCAGACAATCCAAAACATGGTAGATTTGTAGAGGTTGTTGTAAAATTCTCTAAATTTGCTATGCTATGAGGCTGGGTATATCCATAGACTGACAGGGTCATTCTGTCCTGTTTTCTCCATGTCTGTCTTTAGTTGGGGTAGGTGGAGTGACATCCTGGCTCATGGTCGTTTCAAGCGCCCCCTGAAGGAGGCCGACGTGGAAACTATCTGCAGAGCTCTTCTGGCTTACTGCCTGCTTCATTACCGTGGTGACGAAAATATCAAGAGTTTCATCTGGGACCTGATCAGCCCAAGTGAAGACGGAACCACCAAGACGCTGACCAACCACTCTGGTAACACACATGCACACACACACAGTACACTGTAGACACACTATATGCAATAACAGTAAGATTATATACAACATACAGTAAGAGAATTTTGGTATAATGCAATGATCATTATTTTAAATATAATTATATATTAAAATATTTTTTTAATTTCATTGTTTCTTTTTTAATTGACGAAAACACACCAGCGTTTTCAAATTTCTAAACAAAAGAAGCTAGCACAATAACATTTTCAAATACACTGTGTTAATATTATAAAGTATGGTCTTGACCTGCTCTGTATGTAAAGTGCCTTGAGATGACTTTTGTTGTGATTTGGCGCTATACAAATAAAATTAAATAGAATTAAACTGTGCTACGCCACATTCAGTCACTATTGTGGTTCAATGCTCAGCTATGTACCAAGCAAAGTTTTGGATTAATTGGATTTTGAGGCTGTGTAAGATTGAAAAAACAAGGAAAAATAACCCTAGAAGTGTTTGAAGGTTTACAACTTGTCATTTGTAAAACCGCCTTCTCTCCCTGTCTCTCCAGGTCTCTCTACCCCGGTCCCTCGAGGCAGGAAGGGCAAGAAGGGGAAGCCCCCAGCCCCACCTCCACAGACCCCACGAGCTGATTGGCTGGCCAGCTGCAATCCCGACCACTTACTGCAAGAGGATAGCTACAAGAGACACCTGAAACATCATTGTAACAAGTATGGCTTTCTCATTCACAAACAGACTCACCTGAAACACCATGGTGTCGAACTAACGCATTGCTTTTGAATTTTTAGGAGCTGTTAACAGGTTATCAAAGGATTATTGGTTGAATAAGTGTTCACATAGTGAAAGCCTTCATGAATACCAAACTAATGTGACTTTTAAAACCAAGACATGGATACAAGTGGCAGGAGTCTGGCTCTACAACCATACACACAAACATAGTAGTCTCCCCATCTTCTACACACACACACACACACACACACACACACACTCTCTCTCTCCTCTCTCTCTCTCTCTCTCTCTCTCTCTCTCTCTCGTTTGCTCTATGGTCAGCTCTCTCTACTGTTGTCAGGGAGATATGCTTCCTTGCCCTCCAGATTCAATTCCAAGATTTTTTTTTCTTCTTCTTGAGGGGGAAGTTTGTTGTGTGTGTGTGTGTGTGTGTGTGTGTGTGTGTGTGTGTCTGTGTCTGTGTCTGTGTCTGGCTGTGTGCCAGGCCAGGTGCTAGGCATGCAGACCTGTTGGAAGTGGGTGAAAGACGCACATAAGCACATACACACACACACACATACACACACTTGGGGGTGATTATGTGGTGCCATCTGCTAGGCTGGAGCACAGTGTTGTGTGGCTAATCAGGCCTGGCACATTGATGGATGAGCACACACAGCCTGCCAACAAACACACACACTGCAACTTGCGATGCCATTGATGCACAAACACACACACACTGCAGAATGAGTTGCAAATGACTGTCTTTACCCCCCACCCCCACCTCCCACCCCTTCGCTGCCTCTCCAAACTTTCTCTTCCCTCCCTTCAAGCACAGCTTTCTGTCCTTTCAATTCTTTTCCTCTCTGCTCCTCCCACTCACCTCCTCCTCCCGACCCCCACCTCTTCTCCGCTGTCTTCTGCTCCAAATGCCGTTATTGGCATTAAATCCTGGTGACAAATCTGGTGACAAATGTTTACAGTGAAGCAGATCTCCCAGATAGTGGTATTTCCAATGTCAGGACATCAAATCCGACTCACATTCTTGAGCCATGACTGAAGTGATTCATTTTACTGGGGGACGTGCTGGACGAATAATTCTGAATAGGAACATCTGTAATTTGTATCAAGAGAAGATGACCATCTATTTGACAGCAGTAGTAGATGACACCAAAATGCGGTAAAGAATTATAGTTTTTGCAACCAGAAGAAAACTTCAGAGGAAAACCTCAGGGCATTTTCCATCTGACTAGTTTTAGATCAAAGATCTGAGATCCTCCTCACAGTGCTCCAGCAATCTGCACTTTTCCATTACTTACTTAATACAGCATATCTTCTAGTAGAATCAATCCAGTGTGAAAACTGTGAATATTGTCACCCTAGTAATGAAATATTTAACATCATATATTATATTGATAATGTATTATGAGGGAATTTTAGAAATATCAAGAATATAGCAAATATATATTTTTTACAAATGTATTGCATTAGAGGATTAAATGGTTGTCAAAGTTACTGTAGAAGGACTGGTCTGGCTTAGTGTGATCTTTAGAGCTGAAACAAATTGTCAGTTAATTGTTTAGTCAATCAAACAGAAGATAAATCCTCAAGAATGTATTGTTATTGATAAATCATTCAAGTTAAAAATATCAAACATTTCTCTGTCATAACTGTGAACTTTATATTGATCTTTTGAATTTGGTCTTCTGGTCAGACCAAACAATTTGAAGGTGTCACATTGAGCTCTTGGAAAAAATGACAGGCACTCACTGTTTTCTGACATTTCAGAGTACATTTTTGAATTGATTACTAACAAAACAATTTAATTTAATTCAATTTACTCATAATGAAATGAATAGTTAATTGCAGCCCTCCTAATATTTTGCCTGTGTTGAACAAAATGAGTCAACTCTACTAAAGGCAGACAATTTTACTATCTTTACCTTGTTTTGCAGGGTGTTACTGAGGGTGAGGATGCTGTATTATCTGCGACAGGAAGTCATAGGCGACCAGGCTGAGCGCATCCTGGAAGGAGCCGACTCCAGGTTAGTAAACACTTTCTCTGTGTCTTCTTTTTGTGTCTCTTTTACCACCCTACAGTGGACTGTTGTAATCATTCCACTGTAGGGTGGGCAAATGATTTATTGTTAACATAACTGATCTCAAAAAGATGTGTCTGCACAGACTGAAAACAAGCCTAAGGTTCTGTTCTTGTGTTGTCAAACTCAGTGGCTGCCTCTGGCTTTACACACCTTATTCATCCACCATTTTCTGATGAGAATATGTAACTTGTCTAACCCTGAGTTCAGCAACCAGATATGAATTCCAAACCTCAAAAAAAACCACATCATCCATTTTGTGCAGCAGAGTATTTTTCCTCGAATCAAGAAACTAGGTGTTTCCAGTCAGGCTTTCATCAGTAGGATGCATCATTAAAGTGAGTTGAGAGATGGATATTTATATGAATATGTGATGAATTATTACTAGGGTGTATTTCTGTCTGTTCTAGTGGCCTCTTTGGCAGGGTTCTTCCTATTCTGACAGATACAACACACAGTTACTTTATCAGGGGAAAATTAGCCTTTTTAGTGCAGTTTTGACCCATTTAGAAGGTTTTTTTTTTTTCACATTTTGACAAGCTATTGCTTATTATCATTTGGCACAAGTCTTTACAGTACAGAGTTATTGATGATGTGAAGCTTAACTATACTGCTCACCTTGACTGTTTTCCTCATTCTCACAACTCCTTCACTGCTTCCTCCTCCTTTTCCTCTGTCACGCCACACTTTTCTTGCCATCTGTCCATCTCTCCCTCTCTCTCTGCAGTGCACTTTAGTCTCTCATCATGTCCCATCCCCCTCTCATCACCCTTTCACCCAGATGTGAATGCATTTATAATGTGGAGCACGTGCACTTCATGTTGATCTCTCCCACTCCCTACCCTCCCCTTCCCTCTCACTCCCTCCCCCCTCTCAGTGGCTACTGTGACAGACCCCTGTGTGCATGTGCATGTGTGTGCGCGCGTGTGTGTGTGTGTGTGCGTGCGCATGTGTGTGTGCGTGCGCATGTGTGTGTGCGTGCGCATGTGTGTGTGCATGCGCATGTGTGTGTGCGCATTTGTGTGTGTGTGCATCTTTGTATGCGTGTGTGTGTGTCAGTGCATGCCAGACGTGAGCATACGGGGTGCCATCGTGCCAACATATGCCAGGGGGATTTAGCATGCCAGTCTTGGCGCGCACGCGTATGTGTGTGTGTTGCCAAGGCCGGGCATGCTGCTGTTTGCAGAGATAAGGGACTGTTTCCCTGGTTTCTTCTCTCCTCCTGTCACCCTCTGTCTTTCTGCTTCCATTGTGTATTGTGCCCTTTCTCTCCATAACTAGCTGGAAACACCATTTTCTACCTTCTTGTTTCCATAATGGAAATAAGATTTGGGGGGTTGGTGCAACAACATAGAATCTATCCTGCAAAAACATTAAACATTATAACTAGTGTTAGTCATTTACATGCAGTAAAAGTTGTGTTCCAGACCAGATAGCAGGTTTTGATTGGAATTCTTGTCGTTTAGAGCACATTGGTTGGAGCAACACCTGTGAGCGGTATAGTCTGAGTGTAGCTACTATGACGTCAACATATTGTTATCTATAGTTGTACAACACATATATAGTTACTGCCAAATTAATTGAATTAAAATACACAAATGAGATCATAGGAGGGATGATTGATGACAAGTCTCCCAAAACAGGGTCACCGTTAGTTTTCCTAAATTTAAAGTTGAGATGGGAAGAGCCTGTCACTATGTAGGCGTAGGGAGCACTCTACTGATTTAACATTGCACTCCTATTACATTGTTGACTTGTGACTTACAGTTTTAAAAAAAATCACAGTCAATGCAGTCCTAATGCTTACATTACCCACAATGCAGCTTGAGTGCAGTCAGTTTGGTAGGAGATTCACGTGTGTTAGGCTAGTGTTGGCTGATCTAGCCTTGAGCATAGATGAAGTGTGGGTTACAGAGGTCTAGTTAAGACAATTTATCAGATTTCACACAGCTCCCTCTGGAGCTGCAAAAGGCGTTATGCAACTTTTTCCACATGTGCAGTAGTACTATTAGTGGAGTCCCCCTTTTTACAGTTTTAGTTTACTACAGTGTCATTACTTAACATTTTTTAAAAGTGGCATTTATAAAATAGTTGAATAAAACTTGAAAGGATGTTAATAAATGATGGCGAAAATTTGATAGTAGAAAAGGCAGATAGTGAGAAAAGTGCTGTAGTGCAAAATGGATGTTGCCTTTATGATGATGTGTAAAAGTAAGTTTGCTTGTCCAGGACGATCAGTGTCCCCCTTCATCCTACATGGTGTAGAGGCTGCCCAACTCCTCAGTGATTGCTTACTGTAATGAATGTAGTGCTGAATGTAGCACCTCTTAAATGGGTGATTACGTTTATGAAGTCATGGCTTGTTCACCCTGGCATTAGCTGGTTCTGAGCCTTTATGACTATGACTTGGTAAAACCAGACTCTATCATTACGTAGTGAAATTGTTTTGGCGCAGTAACATTTTGATGCATCACCACTGTTTTTGCAAAGTTTTGGATCCACTTTTAAGTGTCCACCATATTGTAAACACTGAACCACCATATCCTTTTCACCTTTGTTTTTCATTTTCTCAAATTTACGTGTTATTTCCAGATTGACATTGCCATGGTAACAAAACAGACGCCGGGAAGCAGTACTTCCTGTTTAGATCTGAACAAGACCATAAGTAGAATACAGCACACAGTTAAAAACTCTGCTTGCACATTAATACTTGATTATTTTGGATCTGTTATTGTCTCTGGTTGGCAGCTGACAGCTTTCACAATCTGATTACAACACAAATGGCTCGTAATCTGATTTCCTCTCTTCCTTTTTTCTTTACCCCCTTCTGAGTGGAAACACAAGACTGATGGCTAACTGGGGCAAATTGAACACACAAACAGTTTAGGTTGATTCTAAGTGATTTGATATTTGTCCCTCTACCACAGTGAGCTGGATATCTGGATTCCCCAGCCGTTTCATGCCGAGGTCCCAGCTGACTGGTGGGACAGTGAGGCTGACAAAGCCCTGCTCATCGGTGTCTTCAAACACGGTAAGAAACACACAGCAACTTCACACACTTTCTGTCACTTCCCTGTACATACATATCCATATTATCAACATGGCAGCCAAAATACAGAGAATACAAAATGAACATCTCTCTCTCTCTCTCTCTCTCACACACACACACACACACACACACACACACACACACACACACACCACACCACACCACACACAGATAACATGTCAGCACCTTCAGACACACTCACAGACACACTCCAGTAGCTTCCAACCCAGTAAGCATTATGAAGGCAGTCACATACACATCATATTCAAACTGGGTGAGGGCGCGCACACACAAACACATCCCACCCACTTCTGCTGCCACCGGTTGATTGGTGTTGCTATGGCGATAGCGGTACGCAGCTGGCAGGCTCAGTGTGCTATCGGGAGTGTGATTGATGGCTGGTTTCACAACTGGCTGTGTGTTTGTGTGTGTCCGCGAGCGTGTCTGCTTTACAGTGTGTTACAGGTGTTATTGTCGTAAACAAAAGTTATCACAAAGTTTAAATAACAGAATCTTGGCTCTTGTTAGTTGTTAACCTGGTTATTGTGATGGTTGTTTGGAATAGTTGCGTTAATCTCCAAGTGAACCACCTTTGGGTGCTGACTGGGTGACTGGATGTGACTTCCATTGACAGAGCGATGAGGCCAAGTGTCGTGTGTGTGCTGCGAATGGAGATCCTCATTCATATTAATTTGGCATAATTGTCATAATTTTTCCATCATTGCCACCCTGTATGATTCAATTAGAACACAAACACACACACACACACACACACAAATACAAAAGGGCTCACCCATAGTTAATCATAATCCTCATTCACCAGGGAGGCCCTTGGGGGGTAGAAACACACTCACACACACACACACAACAATGTGACACACACACACACACACACCTCCGCGCCCCCAGCCAAACGTTAATCATCAGGGCCTTTATAGGCCATCACTTTTCTCTGTGTGTGTGTGTTTGTGTGCGTGCGTGCGTGTGTTTCAGAGAGACGGTTAGGAACAATGCGTCACATCTTTCCTAATACAAATGTGACGGAGAGAAATAAGGAAGGAGGGATAAAAGGTTGAAGAAAAGGCATTGTGGGTCTGTCATTGGAGGGCCACAGTGACAGACCCCTGCTCTTCTTTTCTTTCCTCCTGTCCTCTCCACTCTTAATTCTTCCTTCTCTCCTCCACTCCTCCACTCCTCTCTGCCTCTTTCCTCTTTTCCCACCCGCTCCTCTGCATTTTCCTTTCATTCCTTCCATTTTTCATCCCCCCCTCTCTCCTCTCGTCTTCCCAGTGTGTCTCAGTCGGATCTGCACATTCTAATCTGTTCTGCCTGAATGCCCCTAACGGACAAACACACACACACACACACACACACAGTTTCTCACACCCACTAGCTCACTTTCATAGACGTCATGACACACACACTTTTTCCTCTTCATTCTCTCTCTCTCTCTCTCTCTCTCTCTCTCGCGCGCACACACACACAAATGAGCACCTGCAGGCTCACTTGGATAAGCACACACACACACACATACAGGCTGTCTGTCTTGTCAGCAGCTGGCTCCTGGGGTCTGCCCTTCTGCTGCTGTTTTTGTCTACACCTTCATTTATTTAATATTGGATGCTGCGTGTGTGTGTGTGCGCGTGTGTGTATGTGTTAAAAAGGGTGTGTGTTGGACTGTGTAGCATCATGTCTGTCTAGACGTGAGCTAGAAAGCACAACTTTTTTCACTTTTCTTTCTAGGAGTTTGCGTTGAGCTGTGTGTGTTGACCAATCACTGATATTTTCCAAAGCGACATTGACTTGTTACTGATTGGTTAATGATTGAAATCCACTTTATAGTCTCTACACCCCTAGACATGGATCCCAAGCTTCCATATATTTCTCATCTTTATTGCTTCCTCTTCAGGCTATGAGAAGTACAACTCGATGCGAGCTGACCCCGCCCTGTGTTTCTTGGAGAGGGTGGGCATGCCGGACGCCAAGGCTATCGCTGCTGAGCAGAGGGGCTCCGACATGATGGCAGATGGCGCCGAGGGGTAAGAGTGCAGGCTTCGCTCACCAAAAAGCAGCTTCCCAGCTCCCCCTTCCCTCTAGTATTATTTTACTCTGTTTTTAGTCTTCATCTCTGTCTGGGATTCATCATATTTTAATACCTTTTCAGTGTCTTTCCCCTTTCATTTCCACTCTCAACACTTAGCTTCAAATGGTGCTCAGAATGTATGCAGGTCTTTAAAGTCTGAAAAATAACTGATTTTGATTTAAAACAAAAATTATCAAGTTTCTACAAAAGGATGTAAATGGAGGCAGGTGTAGGCTCATGTTTATGTATATGATGTACCTTTTTTGTTTGTTTATACTGATGCCAACTGGAATCAAGTTGTCTTCCCAGTGTCTTGTCTTACTCTGAAATATGATTATTGAAAGTGATTGAATTTTACCAAAAACCTTGATGGTGATTGAAGATTCCTAGAATTAAAGTTGTGTCTCTCTTTGTCTTTTAATATTTTGCCTTTTAACATTCTCTTTCCTCATTGTTGTGTTAGTTAGTTAAAAATACAACTGAAAATTATTAGTTTGTAAAATTTAGCTTTCAGTGGCTCCATGAAATTAAAATCTTGAATTCCTTGCCTGTCCCTTCAACCTCTACAGTGAGGATGAGGATCCAGAGTACAAACCACTGCGGATGCCTTTTAAAGATGACATGGACGACTTCACCAACTCTCCGCTGGATGACAAAGATGACACTGTGGAAGGTGAAGCTGAAGGTAAGCATTGAATTCACCCAGAGACAGATTGAGAAGGGTGAAAGTTGTTCTAAAGTTTTAGAAAAAACAAGGTGCACAATGTGGAAGTCTGAAGTATAATAAGATGACATTATTGGGTGTTGTTCTTGTATGTCTTAGTTAAGTAGTTCCTTCAGTAACCGCTGTGCTCCTTCAAGGGTTTACTCCCAAAATGTAGAAGTGGTGAAGTGATCTTTTCTTCTTTGTTCCTCATTCCCTCTCTCTTCTCCTCCCCTGTAGCTAAATCAGGTGAAAACGGTCAAAGTGTGCCTGCTTTAGGCGGAGCTTCTGGCTCCAATGAGCGACTCTATTGGCCAGCAGCCTCAGCTCTGACTGCCCGTCTGCGTCGCCTCATCACGGCCTACCAGCGCTCCAACCGCAGAGAGCAACTCCGCCAGGAGGCCCTCAACCGGCCTGACGGTCGCAGACGACGGCGCAGGGAGTTTCTTCCTTCCATTGCCATGGTTACCGATACAGGTGGAGGGGCAACTTACATCCAAGATGGAGCGGGAGTGTTCATGGCAGAAGGAAGCCCTTATCTGGCTAAAGGAAGTGCTTACTTTGCCAAAGGTGGACAGTTCATGCCAGATTCGTCACCAGTGATGACCGCCAGCTCCCTGATAGCTGATGGAGCCATGTACTATAAGGAGAGAAGACAAAGGTAGTGTTGCATTCAGTGTCACATAAGGTTTATTCAACGCTTATATGGACATATAAGAATAGGTAATTAAAGAGTTATATCCCAACCTATAAAACAACCTTGTCAGGATGATGCCAGAGATCATCTTGATATGACATGTGATCAGATATCACGCTACTTTTGGGAGTTGAAACTATTCTCACACTTTGATTTTTTTTCCTCTGTCAGATGGACTCGTCGTGAGGAGGCTGATTTCTACCGTGTAGTGTCCACCTTCGGAGTTGTCTTTGACACCCAGCGTCAGAAATTTGATTGGACACAGTTCAGGGCCTTTGCTCGACTGGACAAGAAAACAGATGAGAGCTTGGAGAAATATTACTACTCATTCATCGCCATGTGTAAACGGGTCTGCAGAATGCAGGTCAAGACTGAAACAGGTAAGAGGAAATGTATATTGCTTGAGGACGCTGCAAGGCAGAAAGACATCTTTTCATTGTTATGTATTGTGCATTTGCTCAATTGCTAAAATAACATCTTTGGGGTCAAATAAAAGGAGAAATATTGTCTGGCATGATATTTTGTCGATTTTCTTACTAAGGACTGCCTCTGTCTTTTACCTCATCAGAACTTCCAGATCCAACCCTGATCATCGACCCCATCACAGAGGAGCGGGCTTCTCGCACTCTGTACCGCATTGAGCTGCTCCGCCGCATCCGAGAGCAGGTCCTCCCCCACCCACTGCTCTCTGAGCGTCTCAAGCTCTGCCAGCCCTCCCCAGACCTCCCGGAGTGGTGGGAGTGTGGCCGCCATGACCGGGACCTCCTCCTGGGGGCCTCTAAGCATGGCGTAAGCCGGACAGATTATCACATCTTAAACGACCCTACCTTGGCCTTTCTGGAGGCCCACCAGCGCTTTACCAGCCAGCGAGGGGCTGGCGTCTGCATGGGAGCACAGGGAGAGATCCCCAAAGCTGGGATGGGACCAGCAGAAAGCACCCCTGCACCCCTCCTCACCCCTGCAGAGCTGGCGAGCGCTGCAGCTGCTGCCAAAATTGCTGTTAAAGCAGCTAAAGAGGAGGGGGAGGGAGAAGGGAAGGAGGTCAAGACCAAGGAAGGGAAAGCAGAGACAGAGGTGAAAATGGAAACAGAGGGAGGAGATGCCAACAACATTCCATGTACCAAGACTGAAACTCCTGATGAAGAGAAGGAAAATGAGGGAGAGGTCAGTGAAGGGAAAGATGAAACTGCTGCTTCACCCAAGAAGGAGGTGAAGAAAGAGGAGGAGGCCCAGCCAAAAGTAGAAAAAGAGGAGCAGGAAGAGCAGAAAGAGGAACATAGTGGAGAAGGAGTGAAGACTTCCAAGCCAGCTGATGACCAAGACAAAGACTTAACAGAAGAGAAGAAGAGTTCGACTCCTGTTGACTCTCTCGGGGACCAGGAGGAGATGAAGACTGAGCTCCCAGAACATCCTGTCTCTTCTCCTAAAGCACAACTGGGCCACAAGACTGCAGAGGAGGAAGATGGAGAGGAAAGGGAGAATCCAGAGTCTCCTAAATCTCCAAAGTCAGCAGACACAGAGAAAAGCCCAGAGGAGGAAGACGAAGAGAGGATGGATGAAGACGACAAATCAGAGAAATCCTCTCAGGCTGAAGGTGAGGGGAAAGTTTATTGCATTGACATTAGTTTGGGGGTAGTCAGCCTCATTGATCTCAGTGGGGAGAGTTTTTAAGCTTTGGATTTCGTTTACCAGAAAGATGATGACATGCAGTTGTAAATGGAGCTCCTACACAACATAGATGTCTCAAATGTCTTACTTTGATTGTACTCTTGTTTATTATAATCCCTTTTGTTGACCAGTTTATTTGTCCTGGTTTACGGTTGTCGTCATTGCTGGCACCACACTAACCACTCACAGGCTTAATTCTGGTGTTTACCCTCATGGCTTGACGGTGTTTTAATGAGTCCAAGTTCCATGGGCGAGAGAATAAAATGAGTTTGGATCCCTTGATAATGATTTGGAAACCCTTTTTAAATTAAGAGTGGTGACATGACTTTCCCTCTGTTGGCACAGCGAGTGCTGCGTCAGAGCAGAAGAACTTTGATGAAGAGAGTATTGCATCTGTGAGCACGTCGGCCCAAAACGAAACCAGAGATGGGTTCTGTCCTGACGACCTGCCGGAAACGTCTGCTCTGCAGGCCTTACAGGACCGCGCCTACGGCTTCTCATTCTGGCCTAAGGTGAGTCTCAAATATTCATTGTATGTGTACACATACTCGACCAATAAAGTTGATTGTGATTAAGCTCCTGTTAATGATACTTGCACTTGCAAAAATTTCACTTGAAATCTGAGGTGAAAGGATTAACTAATTAATTAATTAGTCGACAATTTTGTCAATTTCTTTTTTCAAGTGAGAACTTTAAAGACATCAACTCGAGCACTCACAAACTGCTGAGCATTTTTCCGCATTTTCTGTTATTTTATAGATCAAAAAAATAATCAACGCATTCATCCATAATCAAAACAGCTGTTACTTGCAGTCCTCCATTAAAGAAGGATTATGCCCTTTAAACCATTTGAAGGCTTTTTATGTGAAACGTCTGTGCAGGAGTTGTTCAGTTTCATTAGTATTACCTTAACAGCGATTGTAATAGCAACTGAAATTGAATTGGAGTTGAATGACAACAGTGTATTAGGAGTGGGCAGAGTCAGTATTACATGATTCTGTTGTTGTACTGGTGGTATTAGTGCTGTTGAAATGTCCATTATAGTGTCAACATTCTTCTTGGATTCTGGGTAGAATATGATCAAATATACTAAATATAATATAAATTAGGAAGTATAGGCATGTCTGTCTGTCTGCTGTAGTGATAACTATTTGAGAATTTTCAGTATACAGAAAGAAAGACGAGACCTGCTTTTATCCAAAGCACTTTCTCAAATAATCCATCACCGCCGTTCTCTCCGCCCCTCAGGATCGAGTGATGATCAACAGGATGGATAACATCTGCGAGGCCATCCTGAAGGGCAAGTGGCCTGTCAACAGACGCCACATCTTTGACTTCCCCAGCAACCTGTTGCCAGGGCATGGCTCCACAGTAACCACAGCGGCCGTAGCCACGGCAACCGAGAGCCCGGTGCAGAGGCGGAGCCTGGCCGAGCTGACGATGGCCGGCATCCACACACCTTACAGTGGGAGTGAAGATAAAACGCTATCCCCGCAGGTTCATGTGAGTGTTTGTGCACATAAACACACTTACAAAACTGTTGCTGTTGGACAAACCCTCAGATATTTCACTGTCAATGCCAGTTTTTCAAAGCCTAATGAGTTTTTCGAATTTCAACCAAATTATTCTGTTTAGAACTTTTGATTAGCAACTGAGCTAGTTTTAAGCTCCAGATACTTACTTATTAGGTACACTGTGATTATACTTTTTTTTTTCATAATTTTTTGTAAATAAAGATTCTGCCAATGTCATCAGTGCTAATTGTTACCAGCAACAATAACGTGACCAGCTCCTTGGCAATATGTTATTGTTGGTCAGACACGGGTGTAACTGATTACCTGGTGTTGCAGGAGGACGCTCTGAGCCTGACGGTGCCTCGACAGAGAAGGAGGAGGAGGAGGAAGATTGAGATTGAGGCGGAGAGGGCAGCCAAGAGACGTAACCTGATGGAGATGGTGGCTCAGCTGAGAGAGAGCCATGCTGCTGCAGAGTCCCAGAGCCAGGCTATAGACCTCACCAAGGTGCTTGCATAAGCTCACACCAACACATTCATTCCATTAGTGTTATTCTTAATTAGAAGCGGTGTTGCCAAACTACAAACAATTACACATTATAGTCATTTTCATTCATGCTAAGTTTATTTTAGTTTATTTTACTAAAACTGATCTGATTTTTTTTTTTTTTTTTTTTTTTTTTTTTTTTTTGTCCAGGGTATGCATCATCACCACAAGGCCTCTCCCTCATTGGCTGGCTTCCCCAGTGCCCTGGTGACAAACCCCTCTCTCAAAGCCCAGATGGAGTTGCTGCAGCAAGCCCCACCCTCCGGACACAGAGCCAACGGTTCACTGGAGGCTGACCTGCCTATCATGAGGAGGAGGCGGGGCCGCAGGAAAAATGTGGAGGGCCTTGAGCTGCTGTTCATGGGCAACAAGAGAGCAGGAGGGGTATGTAGTGTTTCTATGTTTTAATGGGCAATGGAGTTGCCAGCTTCACACCAACACTGAAGACAATATGAGTACCTACATTAAATGAATTTTTCCCTCATGGATATTCAGGATGATGCTGAGGAGACGAAGGTTTCAGGTGTGGAGGGTGTTCAGGGTGCTGCCCGTGCCCACAGACCCCTCACTGTCCCCGAGCAGAGCCCCAGTGCCAGATCTCTCACCTCCGGCAGTCTGGAGGAGGACGAATCCGCAGTTTCCAACAAAGAGCTGGGAGAGTGGCTGAGACAGCACCCAACATACACCATGGATATGGGTGGATTCACACCAGTATGTCGTCCTTTTTTTTTTTCTTTCTTTATTCATGTATTTATTTTAATATTTTTCCCCTTTATATTTAGATCTAGTCCTTTTAACAGTGTGATCTCAATGAATGTTTTTCTCTTGTTTATGCTGACTTTCTACTCTTTCAGTAGTCTTTTCTCTAAAACAGTAGTTGATAACACCTATCTCTCTGTTTTTTGCCTTGCTGCTACAGAAGAGCGAGGAGTTACTGCTGTCTCAGTTCTCTAAGCCCAAGCAGAAGCGCCATCGCTGTCGAAACCCCAACAAAATCGACATCAACACCTTGACTGGAGAAGAGAGAGTGCCTGTGGTCAACAGACGCAATGGACGCAAGGTAAGCTGATATACATGAGGATACAAGTGGCTTGTTGAGGTTATTCTCTACATGTTGAAACTGTGTGTCTGTCTACATAAATTGATTTTCCAAGAGAAACTCATTTTTCTTTGGTTCCTCAGATGGGTGGTGCCATGGCTCCACCAATGAAAGAGCTTCCCAGATGGTTGCTGGAGAATCCTGAATTTTCTATTGCCCCAGATTGGACAGACATTGTCAAACAGTCGGTTAGTAACCAAGACAAAACCTATGAGCAGTTACACTTTTGTAACAACTTTCTTCAGTTCACTGCTGCTGTACAAAGTGTTGTAAAGAAATTGGTGGTTGCAAATGAAAATTGTTGCATTATTTTTTCCTAATTGTCCTAATTTTCCCAAATTGCAAGTTTGGCATTCTTTTGTGTATTGATGTTGTTTTCTGACCTAAAATCGTCCTCCACACAGGGTTTCCTCCCAGAAGCCATGTTTGACCGCCTTCTGACCGGCCCTGTTGTCAGGGAGGAGGGTGTCCGTCGTCGGGGACGACGACCCAAATCTGAGATTGCCAAGGCAGCGGCCGCCGCCCAGGCAGCGGCGGCGGCGGCTCAGGCCGCCCAGGCATCACTGGCCACTGCTGCTTCATCTGCAGGTACAAACTACTGCTATAGCAAACAGTCATCACACTGGAAAAATGTTAAAATTGGTACTGTCGGCATTGTGTAATTAATTTCTTCACTTTATTTTATTAACCCTTCTACACATCACTCTCTTGAAAACACGCAGTCTGCTTCATAGATGTTAGTGTATGTGTTAGTGCTGAAAGAGCTTCCTTTTCACCTTGCCTGTGTGTGTCTGTGTGTGTGTGCACGCAGGAGGCATCAACCCTCTGCTGTTGAACAGTCTGTTTGGAGGGATGGACCTGTCGTCCCTCCAGAGCCTCCAGTCTCTCCAGTTGGCTGCTGGTCTGATGGCCTTCCCTCCTCCCACCGACCCCAAGCAGGCTGCTGCCAGCGCTGCCGCCGCCTCCATGCTGCCCCTCATGCTGCCCGGCATGGGAGGCCTGCCCAACATGGCCGCTGCCCTCCCCAACATGTTCAGCCTAGGCGGGCTGTTTGGCAGTAACCTGGCGACGGCCGCTGCTGCTGCCTCTAACTCCACCGTCACTGCCACATCAGGGAACACCAATGGAACAGTGGAGGGAGAGAGTGACGAGGCCCTGACGACAAAGAGGAAGAGAGAGGGAGAGGAAAAAGAAGATGGAGAAGATTGTGACGAGGTGGGAGAAGAGGAGGAGGAGGAGGAGGAGGCTGAAGGAAATGAGGGAGGAGTAAAGAAGAAGAAGAAGAAGGAGAAAGAGGGCGAGGGAGGAGCAGAGAAAATGGAGAAATCAGTTAATGATGTCACCACAGCTCCTCAGATCCCAGCTGCTGATTCGTCAGCGGAGGCATCCATCAACGGTGACGCAGCAGCCCTGTTAGCTGCAGCCGGCATGTCCGCCAATTCTCTGGCATTCAACCCCTTCCTCCTCTCCACCATGGCCCCCGGCCTCCTCTACCCCTCCATGTTCCTACCTCCAGGCCTCGGGGGCTCAGCTTGCCCGGCTTCCCCACCGCCTCCACCCTGGCCGAGCTGCAGAGTGCCATGGCCGGAGCACTGGGGGGCAACGTTGTGACCACAAACCCCCCGAGAGATGAGGAGGAGAAAAAGGGGGGGCTGAAAGCTTCAGGAGAGGAGGATGAGGAGGAGGGAGGAGAGAGTGACTTGGCTGAGGAAAAGGAGGGGGGCGCAGAGGAGGAGACGAGAGGCGAGGAGTCAGCCCTGGAGGATGGAGGGATGGGAGGAGAGGAGGAGGAAGAAGCAGCATCTCCGCAGAAGGACAAGAGTGACTGAAATTAAACACAAAACTGACTGGCCTTGGACATTTCCTCACCTCTGACCTTCCCCTCTCTTCCCCCTCACCACGTTTACACGCCTCCACCAGAAATATCCAAACTATTATGAATTCTTTTTTTCCTTTACATTGTTGTTGATGATTTCTCTCTCACTTTTTTTTGTCCAGGTATATTTACTATGCGTCAGAGAGGACAAGGTGTGTGTGTTAAGTTAAATCTCTCTCTGATCGATAGTGTAGTCAGGGAAAATCCTCACAGCCGCTCGCTCTGAGCTCGGCTCCTCTTCAAAGACTGTTTCTTTCTCTCTGGTTGGCCTGTGTGCACTGTGAACTGTGCACCCACACTTTTCTCTCCCACAATCTCTCAAATAGGACTTCACGAGGTTCCAATAGTACTATTATTATTATTATTATTATTATTATTGCTGCTTTCAGCTCTCAGATCTTTATTTTTTATTTTTGCTTCCTCCTTCTTTGTCTGGACTGTTTTGTTGTTGTTGGTTATTGGCAGCATCTCATCAAAAAGAAGAGAAACGCCGGCTAGTGGCGCTTTTTCATCATCAGTTCTCAAAAAACAGCATTACAGCTAACCCGGCTGTCTGTCTGACAAAGCTGCTGCAAAAGGAATTGTGGGTAATGGAGTTGATTGAGCTGTTCTGTTTCAGAGCAGATTTTTAGTTCTCACATATCAGACCAGGTAGATTCTGAGGAGGAAAACGAAACCAGACTGGCCTAAAACTCAGTCTCACACACTGACTAACACAACACACACATATCCCAACACATACTTGATCTGATGCACACACATGCACACTCAAACATTCAGTTTTTAAAGTCCACCACTACACACACACTAACCCCCTTAACCCTCTCTGTTATGTGACTGTTTCTGTGCGGACTCGTCCCTGCAGCTGTTTTCCTTTGAGTGTATGTGGGTGTGTGTGTGTGTGCGCGCGCTTGTGAGTGTGTGCGTGCACACTGAATCATTACTGTTAAACCCAGTCCCACACTGTTTGATTACCAGTCTTGAATCTTTCCACTGCCACATCTGAATCCTGTCTCTCTTTTCGGGGCGGCCAGCTTTGGCTCAGGAGTGGCAGGCGGGCTGGGTCTGCCACCAGTCAGGCCTTCTGATTGGTCCGCTTCATGCCGCCAAAACCAGCCGTCCCCGTTTGGAGGTTTCTGTGAATGGGTTTGGAGCGGTGGTCCACACAGGGATGTGTTGTTTCAGGTTTATTCTTTAAAGGGGGCACATGAGATGGTTGATTTTCCCGGTCGCTGCCACATCCTTTTTTTTATTTTTATTGTTTTCCTTCATTTTCCCAGTAGTTTCAGACCAAGTGCTGCTCCCTAGTGACCTTCTCTTTAAAGACTGTTTCTCTAGTCACACACACTGACACCAGGCCTGGCCAAAACAGGACTGAGACACATTTTCAACAGAGTTGGAAATTCACAAGTTTCTATATGAAGTTCAACTCTGGTCGCTGAGTAGGTTTTGAATACTTGAAAAGTGCGAGTGTTGCTTGATTTGTTTCCATTTCTGAGGCCAGTTTCAAGTGTCTGAGATAAATCAAGCGCCGCAAGTGGTTCAAATATTTGAAAATACATTCAAACACACACTGTGGCCAGGTCTTATTAACATTTGCTATCACAGCCAGCCCAGCAGATAAAGAGAGAGAGAACTGGGACAGAGGGGGAGAGATCGGTTTTGGCTCCCTGGAAGACACTCTCCCCGTCAAAGACCCTCGTTCTCCTCTCTAATGCTGAGACAGCAATAACCAAGGCAGCTTTTGAATGTTCCAACATCACTCTCCCAATACACACACAGACACACACACTATATGAATAACCACAAGTGTCGTATGAATAGAAAAACAAAACTAAAACTGTAAATGATGACAAATAAGTACTGCAATCAATTTTGTCTCACTCTGTTCCTGTTGATGCACTGGTGTTAAAGAGTTAAAATAATCAGGTACCTTTATTACTTAGCTACTTTTCTTGAAAAAATGGACTTTTTGTTACTTTTAGCCAGCAAGCTGAAGAGCATTACCTCAAAATTCTTATCTAGCCTTGAAGTTTACAGACATACCATGTAAATGTTTTTTTTTTTCCTCTTTTTTTGGTGTTTGTCGTTTTGTTTTGTTTTTTGGAGACATCATGTATGATGAATTGTAGCTATGATGCTTTTAATAAAAGTGAATCATAATATTCGCCTAGGAAACCAAACCTCATCTTGCATTTCATTATTTGTTTCACTCCTCTTGTACTTTTCGGAACATTTTATGAGGCACTTAGTGTGTTATACATTTGTTTTCCATGACGAGAGCAGGCTACCCGGCACAACTAAAAGCACAGCTGACTGATATTTACTGCCCCACTGCTACAAACACACTAGTGTTTGTATATTGATCTAGGTTTTGTGTGTAGATATGCTCTCACTAAATATGCAAGTTTGTTACATTCCAGACAGTGACAGTTGGGGAATATGATCACTTCCACCCTTCTGCCTTACTTCAGTCATTAATAACCAATGAAAATCTTAATGCAGGAATGAGTGAGGAATGAGATGTGGTTACAACTCTAGAGAAAGCTAGTAAGTGGACTTTGATTTAATGGTACCCTGTGGAGTTTAAAAAGTTATGTTTACATCCAGTGTTTCTTACCAATATGCACTGTGTGTGCTGGTTGCATTTCTTTCCTCAAAACATTTGCAAAGCCACCAGCTACAAAATCTCAAATACTTGGGATGCTGTGTAATACATGAATGAAACTGTCATAATTCACTAATGCTTTTTGCAGAAGCAAAGACAATATATTTCAAGGTTCAAGGTAGCTTTGTTGTCAATTCTGCAATATGTGTGTAACACATATAGAGGATTGAAATTGTGTTACTCAAGGGCCCACGGTGCAACAGCAAACATTTAGTATAAAAGTATAAAAATATAGTCTAATTTAAAATTCTAAATAGAAAGACAAAAAACAATCATGCAAAAGAACAACAGTGCAACACAAGACAACAAGTACTAAGGCACATAACAGCTTAAATGTCTTAAAATGTAGTGTGGAAAGAAATGGCAGTCCCAATGCTGCATTGAGTGGCTGAGTTTTATAAATATCTGTTTATTCTGAATTTGATGCCAGCAACACATTTCAAACCAAAGACTGTGAAAGTTGTGGACTGATCCAAAAACCCCTGTTTGGATCATTCCACAGGTAAACAGGTTCATTGGTAACAGGTGATAGGATCATGATTGGGTATGAAAGGTTCATCCTGGAAAGACTCAGTCATTCACAAGCAAGGATGGAGAGAGGTTCAACACTTTGTGAACACAGGATTGTAGAAAGGAGATTAAGACATGGACTCAGGAACACACAGTAAACAGTTAACAGTTGCAGTAAATGATTGCATTCTTTTGTTATACGTTTTACACAGGGTCCTAACTTTTTTGGAATCGGGATTGTATCAAGCAGTGGAATAGCATTAGACCTTGCAGGACTGAATATCACCTCGACTTTGTGCATGTGTGCAAGATAACAAAACTGACCCGCTCATAAATATTATTCCAGAACTTTCCTGAGAATCATCGCGTTTTTAAGTTTTCTTCATGCGGAATATTTCTCTGAGATTTGCCTATATATCCATGGGTACTTTGAAAGCAGGAACTGCTAATTCGGTGTAATTCTGATGACGCCAAAATGTAAGCTAATATAAGCTAAAAGAAACAGCACTCAAGTTGTAGTCCACAATATTTTTTGTAGAAAGACAAATCAACTAATCATCTCAAAATGTCAAATCAAATGTTTAAAAAAAATCCAGAAAATCAGTTGGCCAAAAAGTAGAGTTAACCAAATTGATTGATTGATTGATTGATTGATTTATTGAATGGTTTTTCTGATGAGCACTATTTGCCAAAGGCACCTTTTGTTTTTACCTTATTATCCAGAACAGTCATGTTGCTCTTCATCTGCATCACTCCCTCTGAAACTAAAGCTGCTCGTGTGCTGAGAACACGTCTTTCTTCAGGTCTTAAGGTCTGAGGAGGAATGTTTTGATAACATTTACCCCGAGATGATTCAGGAGCCTGCTGCTCCTCTTACAGTGCAAAGACAAATAGATCATAACTGTCACTGTAAAACTAGAGTCATGTAGTTTTGACAACATGACATGAAGAGCCGTACAGACTAGACAGGGAGCTGGGACATATTCTAACAGTCATTCCTATGTTTCAAAAGTGATATTGTTACCCATGGGGTCAGATGTAGAAGGATGTGTTCATAGGAAAGTGTTGCATGAATGGTACAGGAGTCTTAAAGGCCTGTTAGCGGCCCCTGGAGGCCTCAATGGTTATTACATGTAACTGGGCCAGGGCAATGAGAACGGACCATTGTGAATAAACTAAACCATTTGGTTACATATGGATGTTGTGGTCATGTACGTGTCAGCGTTAAAGACAAAAACAGTGAGAGTTGAAATAACATTTCATGTCAAATGGAGGTGAAATAAGAAAACAGGAAATTGCCAGACTGTGTGTGTGTGTGTGTGTGTGTGTGTGTGTGTGTGTACCACTCCAGCCAGCCGTCAGAAATGGCCTCTCTCCCACTGGAGCTGCTGACAAAACACAAACTGACAGCCAGACCCCACTGTGTGTGTGTGTGTCTGTGTGTCTGTGTGTGTGTGTGTGTGTCTGTGTGTGTCTGTGTGTGTTTGTGTGTGTGAGGGAGACCGGAATGGACAATATGTGTGATATTTTGGCTGTTCTTTTCTTGTACCTCGAAACTACCAGCTTAAAGCTAAACTCATGCTTTCAAAGACATGATGGGATGTCTGTCTGGACACGTGTGTGTGTGTGTGTGTGTGTGTGTGTGTGTGTGTATTTTGTACAATGAGTTTTATTAGCATTTAGTTCTCTTCATATGTACAGTAATGTGTGTTGAATGGGTTTCTAGAATGAAAAAAAATCAGATAATGTGGAAAAATAAGATTCATGAGAAAAACACTTCCTGCTCTTCCTCTAAAACTGTGTCACAACAACAATCCAAAAATAGAGGCCCTAAAATGCAGCGTCAACACAAACTCTGCCCATCCATCTCGTGTTTGACAAGAGAAACTGTGCATGTTGGGGCTTTGGTGGGAGCACAGGAGCCAATCACAAGCCTCCGTCCTCTGTTCTATCATGGAAGGGTTTAGGTCATGCAGTCGCCGCATCACTTTATTCCCACCTGAAACTGTTCTGCATGTCACCCTGGTAGTGGCGCTTTGAGCTAAATGCTAACATCAGCATGCTAACATCCTCACAGTGACAAATACGCAGATGTTAAACAGTTTACCACATTCACGTCTTAGTTTAGCATGTTAGCATGCTAACATTTACTGATTCGCATAAAACAGAAAATACAACAGAGGCTAATCAGAATGTGATCAATTTTTGCTGGTGGCGCTACAAGAAACGACAGGGGATAACCTCGCTGCTAGCAGGGCCAGCCTCCATTGGTTTTGCTCCACAAACTGGAGACTTGGTTAACATGTTATACATCCATCAACCTGCAACATGCCATGAACGTTATCAGTGATATCTGAAGAATAAGGACAAACAAACATGAGAAAATGACTGGAAGGCTCCAGCATTAATATCAAACCAACACTTCTTTTCGTCTCCTTCGTCACCTTTCATTTGTCCACTTCAAGTCTGTTGACACTTTGTGCTGTAACACTGTACAGAAGACTGATTTCTAAAGGTTGTTTCTGAAATGAAATATCCACCAAATTAAATGGATTTGTTATGAATGTTTGTCATTCAGTCTTGTCCCCTCTCTAAAAAACACAAACGTGCAAAACAAAATCAATCAGGTGACATCCATTTTATCCACTGTGTGTACTGGACATCCCCTGACAACATGACCTGATTAGTTTTATTTGGCTGTAGTGTTAAAGCAAAAACAGTGTTTTTGATGTGAAACCAGTTCATTGTAAACTACAGTGAAGTCTGCTGAGTGATAGTATCTATTTTCAGTCATCATATGTCTCACTGTTATTATTATAATGCGGTGATCACACTGACATAGCACCTTTAAAGAAGCCACTGGCAACGTGTACTGAATGGACGTCAGAAAAATGTCCTCACATGAATAGTAATACAGACACAAGTGTGTGTGACTGAGGGTGTGTTTACTCTAGCAGACAGTAGAGAGAGGTGGAGTGTGTGTGTGTGTGTGTGTGTGTGTGTGTGTGTGTGTGTGTGTGTGTGACAGACGTCTGGCCTAATCGCCTTGCTGGAGGAAGTGGGACGTGAAATCCACCAGCCGCCCCACACCACACACACACACTCACACACACACACACACTCACACACTGAACCACCAACCCAGCATGTAGTCTTGTCTTCTAACCTCATTTCTCCTTCCAGGAATTTAGGGAAAAAACTGTCTTCTTTACCAGATATCTGGTCATGTATTGAAGGTCCTTGAAAAAATTTAAAATGACAAGATCTAGTCCAGTGACACAAGCTACACACTATATACATATACAGATTGGTGTCAAACAAGAAAACCCATCATAAAGAGTCTTAGTAAGGTGCTGGACCATCACATGCTGCCAGGACAGCTTCACTGCTTCTTAGCATTGATTCTACAAGTCTCTAAGCTCTGCTGGAGGGATGGAACACCATTCATTCAAAGCACATTCTCTCATTTGATGATGATGGAACGTTGTCTAACAAGTCGTTTCAAAACCTCCCATAGTCGTTCAATTGGGTTGAGATGTGGTGACTGTGCAGGAGTAGCATATGATTCACATCACTGTTTTACTCATGGAACCATTCAGTGACCCCCTCGTGCCCTATGGGTGGGTTCACTGTCATCCTGGAAGAGACCGCTCCCATCAGGATAGAAATGTTTCATCATAGGATAAAGGTGATCACTATTGATTTGTAGTGGGCCCAAACCATGCCAGCTGCAGCATAAGAGAGCCACCACATCTCCTAACTGTTGGGGCCATCATTCAGGCCTGGACCATTCTCCCGCTGTACGCCACACATGCACCCTGTCTTTAAGAATATGGTGAGGGATTGACATTCTCAGTCACCTGAGGAACAGTTGCTCTTCTGTTTTTCCTTACATATCACACTAATTCACAAGCATCAGGGTCATCGGATGTTTGCTGTCGACCACAATTTCCAACCCTGTGTCTTTTCCATCGATCTAAATGGAGATGCCACTTGAGTCACTCTTCCTATTGAAACACGAGCCAGTTGAGCAGTCTGTCAGCGACTGAAGCTCCTGCCATCAGTGCCCCAACAATGAACCTTCTTTCAAAGTCACTCAGAGCTTTTCCTCTTGCCATCTTGATACAAAATCTAAATCACCTGGGTCTGCTCAGCATTTTTATACAGGCCACAGAACCTGACTGGATGTTAATTACTTAACTGTATCATGCAGTGCACCTGTGTGGAAGCATCTGCATTCATTACGTTTCTCCACTCATTTATTAAGGGTCTTCCTTTAATTTGTCACCTGTCTGCTTATAAACACTATGCATATACATTAATGTCATTTTATTTAAGATATTTAAAGCTCTGATTAAATTATTGTACTGATTTCAAATCAGCTAAACAGTCGTTTACAAGCAGGAAATTGATCAGCCACTGCATATCAATGTGTACGAAATACACTCTTCAGGGCTGCTGATACTGTTTTATCAATGATCTTAATACGCAGAGCAGCGGAGCAGAACTCCATGCTGAACAGTGATATACTGGGACAAAGCCTGCCTTTGTTTCTGAAGGCTCTTCAGTCAGAAGCAGCTCTGCTGGCATCATATCTCTGTCTGTATCTATATCACCACCCACTGTCTTGCCAGGCTGTGCTCTGCCAGCTAACTTGTAATGAATGTTCCCAGATTAGTGAATATCCAGCCTTATTGTCCAACATACTGTACATCATGTTGACGATAATCCAGATTTAAAATCAGAAAAATCCACATTAAAGGGACAGTCCACTGGTTTTACACTGAATTTCATTATACTGGTCAAGGAAGTCTTACCCAGCTTGTCAAAAGTGTTGTGTAATATCTTCTGTATAAAGAGTGTGGTCTAGACCTGCTCTGTATGTAAAGTGCCTCGAGATGACTTGTGTAGTGATTTGGCGCTATACAAATGAATTGAATTGAATTGGTTCTGGAGGAGCTTTCCAATGTTAAAACAATAAAATAACCCTGATCATGTCATCAAACCTATCTGCGCTAGAAACTGAAAGTGTTGGGTTTGAGAGACGTGGGCACTGATGAAGCAGGGAGGGTCTAAAGGCCAGGGTTTAGGAGCTTCATCCATTCTTGGCACTAAAACAGTAATGTGTCTTTTGTGAGTCCCCAAGCTTGGACATGCTAGGGTACTCCTTTTATCACATTCTTTAATGTGCGTAGTATTGTGTGTATCCAAAGCCTAATATATCTTATTTCTTTGTGCCATAGAGCTCCACTGTTGTCCAAAAAATATTGGCAGTTCAATCCCCAGCTCCTCATGTCCCCATGTCAACGTGTCCTTGGGAAAGACACTGAACCCTAAGTTGCTTCTGATGGATAGGCCAGTGCCTTATTTGAAAATGAATCAAATAGACACAAAATGTCTGCCAAAATAACCTCAAAGAGATTCAAAAGGACTACAGAGGGACACCACTACATATCTCCTAACACGTCACTGTTGTGTTTGCAGCTTGCTGTGATGACCCGAGTGGCGAAAAAACTAATGATTGCAGCTTTAAAGGGAAATTTCTCTCACACCTGAATCTGATTGTTGTAGTTTGACCAAAATTAGTAGTAACATTTCACTCAACAGCTTGAACGCAGAGACACAGAAATACAAGAAACATGGCAAGACAATGTTGTCCATATCTTAACTGTAAAGATGTGAAAAATGTTTGTGGAAGTTGTCTTTTGTCTGACGTGTGTCTTTTTCAATTTAGGGATGTATAAACCATACAAAGCAACAGTTAGTTAATCAGGATACAGAGCCAGTGAAAAAAGAGAAAAACACAAGAGGTGAATGAACACTTAAAGCCATTGATTCAAATTCAGTGAAATTAACATAAAATTAACATAAAACACAATAAAGTAAAATATGATAAATTAGATCAACTTCGAAAACCAAACACTGGAAGGTCTCCTCACCCTTTCATCTCTGTTACTCTTCTGTCTGTGTGTGTGTGTGTGTGTGTGTGTGTGTGTGTGTGCACGCGCTCGTGTCTCCTGTCCAGATGAATCTCTCTCCACTCGGCTGGATGTGTCACTTCCTGCTCTCTGCGGTTGTCATGGAGAGGCCAGGGCTCCAGCGATAAAGAGCCATCTGCCGTCAGCATGACCACCTACAGCCTGGCCACTGTCACAGCAAGCGTGATTGATAGCCCCCAGAGAGACGGAGAGAGACAGAGAGAGACAGAGAGACAATGTGATACAAAGGGAGGAGGGAGAAACGAAGAAGGCTTGGAGGAGCAGAAGAGAGGAGGAAGACAGAGGGGGTGTGAAGGAGGAGGAGAATGAGGGAGGAGAGGAGGAGAGAGAAGAAAAAGAAGAAGGAGGAGGAGGAGAGAGAAAGAGACAGGTCCAGATGTCCTCCTGTTTGCTCTGAGGTTTTAAGTCTCTCTCTGTTTCCAAGGGAGACAAATGGGAGAAACATGACAGTGAGAGCTAGTGCATCAATTGCACACACACACACACACACACACACACACAGAATATAATGACATTCATTCAACTTCACTTCCTCTTCCTCCACCTCCCCTCCATTATGAAAGTTTGGGAGGAGAGATGAACTCTTTCTTCTTGATTTTATATGTTTCTTATTTTGCTTTTGCTGAAGTTCAGATCTGACAGAATTTGAAGTTGTATGTTGTGTCAGATAAAGGCATCGATGTGACAGCTGGTAGATGAGAAGTGAGAGGCTAAACTAAAGCAACAGCTATGTTGTTGCAGTTCCTGCTGGTTACCACTAGAGGTGGAATTTTTTTTTTTCAATTGAACTTTTATTTAAGTCATCGAGCGCATGCCCTCAGTTCCAGAGTTAAAACAGGATAATTACACACAGGAAAACAAACAAAAACAACAGAACACAGTTAAAAACAGTCGCATTGAAGAGCGGAGTAGTTTGTAATCACGGTTTTAAAATGACCTGTAGGTACAATTGTGTTAAGTGTTATTGTTGGTTGTAAAATGTTGTTTGCAGCACAAAAACTAAACATTTTCCCAAAGTCAGTGTTTGCACGCCAGACTTCAAGCATCAGCTGAAAACAAGTAGTGACTATAGGACCAGTTCAATAAGGAAGTGATGCATTAAATGAATAGAAAGCGATGCGTGACAGATCCTGCTGTTAGAGATGTAATATATGACTCATGTTGAGAGGCCCAACTTCCAATACAGAGTTTTCCTCTTTGACATCCCACAACAGAACGTTTTTACGATTCTGAAAATCCCTGGATTATATTAGATTAGAATGACAATTTTTTTGAAAGTTTTTTCAAATTGATTGTTCCTGCAGTTGACACATTGCTTGCAATGTTTCACCACAGTATATGAATGTTTACAACTTTCTTCATCATCACCATTTGACATCCAGCAGAGCGGCCAGAAGAAATGTTTCGGATGGTTGCTTTTCTAATGATTATGTCCCTCGAGATCTAACAAACTATGGACAGCCACTTGCTATTCACAAAGTCATACTAACTACTACGGCCAAGTGACCAACACCAGCAAATATTGTCAAGAAACACGAGTCAAAGCGGGAAGCCCATTTTCATACTGATGACATTCATGTAATGAAGGCAGCAAATGGCAACATGAGAAGGAAAACATTAAAAATCTGAAACACTGCTACTACTACACCGTAAAAATATAAAGTATACTGTACATCATTTATAATAAATTGCCTTTGTAGATATTGCTAAAATTCAGACTTACAGAGTCCTTTATAATTTATTTTGTATCCTCTTTAATTGCTTGTTTAAAATGACATACATTTACATTCAGTACCAGTGCAAGTAGCTGTGTGATGTTGTCAAAGCCCAGTAAAAAAAAAAGTGCAGGTGGATGGATGGCATACTTGTCTGACACTAGAGATCAGGGTTTGTAATTCAAACAGCAAGTTACATTACATGCATACTGTGCAATATTTCTGCTGCTATTTACGTGATGTGCAATATTTAAGTACACACATTACATGTCTCATAGCGCACTTTACTTTTTTAACTTTTGAATTTTTAACTTTTTAACTTATATACTTAAATTCCTTGTTTTTACATTGCTATTTTTATTATGTTGCTATTTTTATTATCTTTCTTCTTTATATTTTTGTACCGACGTGAAGGGAACGGACAAAGCAAGAATTTCGTTGTGTGGTGTAACCACTGTGTTTCTCACTATATATATGACAATAAAACTTGAATCTTGAATCTTCTTGAATGAACTGAGAAATTCCAGTAATCGCCAGGTATGACGAGCAGTCAAACCAGCAGGCAGTGGAAACAGTGGAAACAGCTGAGTGCTTTCCTGGAAATGGCATTACCACAGTTTTTATTGTGACGACCTTCAGCTCTCTGAGGTGACTCGTGAAATCTCAGCAGTGTTATCTCATAATTCATTTCAGATTGAGGCTTCACGCTAGTGCGTCGTCTCTCTGTCACAATTGAATATGTTATATATATGTAACTGTTTCTATGTATGTATCTTGATCAGATTAATTTGATTAATTTCTCATTTATTTCTTAGGGTCGATCTCATTTCATCCCATTCAGTTCATCTCCTCATCTAAATCAATAGAGATATGAATCAGCCCTGTGTGGTCTGCAGGGGAAAAATCCATTTCTATGGCAGGAGATACGAGATCCTCACTGGGCCTCTCTGTGTGTGTGTGTGTGTGTGTATGTGTGTATGCGTGTGAGAGCAGTGAAATACGACCCATGGTGTCTGGGGTCCATCCATTTCCAGCAGCGGCTGCTGATGGCACTGTGTCAGCCTATCATATCGCTTAATGACTCTGAAGTCATCACTTACCTCATCCTGACATCAGTATCGATTGGCTCACTGAGAGAGGGATGATGGATAGATGAGTGGCCAGACAGACGGATGGATGGATGGACAGATGGACAACTGAAGATGGAGCTAATCTCATTAATATAATATGTTCTTTACATATGACTCAACTGGATTCAATTATTAGTAAAACAGATCATAAAAAGACAAATCATTACACATAATTCCAAGTGTGTTTTTACTTTCCAATCCATTACTGCCTGACATTCACTGCACAGGAGTTGCAGATTCAAGATGACACTTTGAGTCGACTAGTCCTGGATGGATGTATTCAAAGAGTACTCCACTGATCAGTCCTATAACACTGTCGGACTCATGATGAAAAGTGGTGCCTACAATACCTCATCAACATCCTCATGTTGCATTGGTAGGAACCATTCAGGTGAGCAAATTTCATTCAAATGAACAGGTGGCATCTTGTGCATAAAGTTCTCATAATCCATCCAGGTCATCTACTAATAGCAGGCAGGGATGTGTACTTGGAAAAAATAAGAGCTTCCAATGGTTAGGCCAGTGCTTTGTATGGTAATTTGCTGTTGTGATTATGTGTATGAAGCAGTGAATGAAAGATAAGGCTTTGGATCAAATCACTACACAGTGTGACACTGTTTGAATGCAATGCTGTGCTTATGCCCCTCTAACACAAGAAATGTTGATAACACAGATCAAATTTAAATTATTCACAATTTAAATCATTAGGTCAAATATATGTAGTATGTAAAGAGAACATCAGGTTCATCTCATGTCACTCAAGTGTGCAGGCAGTCAGCTTGCTCACCCAGAGAGAGAGTCTGTTTTCACTCCAAGCATTTTTCAAGAAACCTTTTAAGGAACCCAGGGATATTGATTGTTGATACTCAGTTCCTGGTTCCAGTGAAGTGCCTGGTCCTGGTCGTACACCCGTATGATGGTGCAGGAACTATTGTGTGGCATTTTTAGTGCTGAATGTCACTGAATGATTGGTTCAACCCTGTAGCTGATAGATAGATAGATAGATAGATAGATAGATAGATAGATAGATAGATAGATAGATAGATAGACAGACAGACAGACAACAGTTTGTCCAGTGTCCTCTTCTCCAACACAGCCTCGGAAGTGTCTGGAGACACTTCTGAGCCAATAACTGAACCAGCCGTGTAATCAGTTTGTTCAGCCTGTTCGTGTTTCCGGCTCCGATGCTGCTTCCCCAGCAGACTACAGCAAAGTACAAGGCACTGGCCACGACTGACTGGTAGAATATTTCCAACATTCTGCTGCACACATTGAAGGATCTCGACTTCCTCAGGAAGAAGAGTCTGCTCATCCCCTTCTTATATACAGCTGCAGTGTTGGTCTTCCAGTCCAGCTTGTTGTCAATGTTGATGCCAAGGTATGTGCACCTCCTCTTCCAGGATGCACAGGGGCTGTGTCCGCGTCCTCTTCCTCCTGACGTCGATCACCATCTCCTTGGTCTTGGCCACGTTCAGGTGCAGGTGATTTCTCCCGGACCACTCCACAAAATCATCCACCAGTGATCTGTACCCCCCCTCCTGCCCATCCTTAATACACCCAACCACTGCAGAGTCACAGAGAACTTCTGCAAGTGACATGACCCAGTATTGAACTGGAAGTCAGAGGTGTACAGGGTGAACAGAAATGGAGACAGAACAGTCCCCTGTGGAGCTCCTGTGCTACTCACCAGCGTATCAGACAGAGTGCTGCCCAATCGGACAAACAATCGGAGATGGTAAACTGATGCAAACAGTGTACAGTTTCATTTACACAGTAAGCAAGTATTGGATCTTTATTGATGTAGTGAAGTTATGTAGTTGAATTCCTGACTAGTCTAAAATGGCTGAGGTGCAAACAAGATGCCATCCAGAGGACAAAGTGAGTGAATGAGAGTAACAAAACCTTTTTAACATTTTTAAAACACATTCATGCACTACACAGTTGTAGCTCATGTAGTTCTTTATGTTATATTTCTCCAGTTTCCCTGCTTCTCTTGTCTGTGGAGTCACACATAATAATAAGATAAATGCAAATTTCACCTGTTTTTCAGTCATACCACCAACACTGGATTTCTTGTACCTGTTCAAGGCCCCTTTGTCTTTGCACATGTGGCTCTATAAAAGGTGAGGGTGAGTTCAGGTATCTTGGGTTAACAGGATTATGAGAGTTCCTCAGACCCAGACTGACCATCGGGAGCACTGGGAGAATTCCCGGTGGCCTGGCAAACTGATGCTAGCTTGTGTACTTGTTACCTTCAGGGCATGTCTATCAAATAAACGTACTACATTTACAGACTTACAGCAGCAACACACACACACATACTGGTGAGGATCCCAGGGCAAAATGGGCTTTATATTGCAACATAGCGTGTGCTAGCTAAAACAATCTATCTGACCTACAACTATCGTTATTTAGTTGGCTTCAAATGAGGCTTAATGTTCACACAGTTTCTTTTGACTGTCCCTCAATATTCCATCATTAGTCCAACATCACTCTCAGACTGCAGGAGTAGCCACATTTGCAGAGCAACATGCTAATGCCAAGGTCAACAAGCTGACCCACCAAATAAACAGTTAAACAACATAAAATGTAACAAAACTTACAGCTTCCACGTTTAAAATCGGGTCACAGACAGCTGGTATTGATCCGTCCCTGAACTCGTACCCTT